>KZ068557.1:0-59523 GCA_002091845.1 Anopheles cracens | reverse complement strand
GAGGGGTGGCCGCTTTCGGGGGTGCTGCTATAATTTTCATTACAATTTTCCATCAAATGCGCTCAACCTCGTGGCGTAAGATGTTTGACTCCTGTTCCTGCCATGGGTGGAGTGGTTTTGCGTAAGGCATAAAAATATGCCGTCCTCGCACGTACGTACTCGCAACTCCTGACAGACGGACATGCAGACGAAGATGAATCGATTAATCTCCGCAGCAACGCAAGACTATTAGAGTAGACAAATATAGATATATGGAAAGCGACGGGTACATTTAGGAGAGGAAAATAGGCGTGGAATTTATTTGCCTTGCTGTTGTCTCGTTTGCATTTTGCCGGGTCGGGTCATTTGTGGAGTGGTACCTCTTGTTCGTCGTCATCTTCAAAAACATCGAGATCTGATAAGAATTGGATCCTCACTAGGCACATGCTTCCGATTAATAATTCATACGCCTGGACTTCAGCTCTTTTTGGATGGGCTAGAGTATCTTGCGAATGAAATCATTTAGTTTTGCCATGCCACTACTCTCGAAATAACGAAACCAGATACGTGCCTGTCAGTACGGGAGCGCTGAAAAATGGATCAATTTTCTTCGGTTTTGATAACGTTACACAGCGTTTCTAATCATCGGCCAGTCTCTTGGGGACGTTCTACCGCAGCTACCAGTTGGATTCAATTTCCTTCGTGGGTGGATTGGTGGACCCGATTCGTTTACTTTTAATCAAGCCACAGCAAAACTGTCAGAGTTTTGAGTTCTCCCACCACCCTCGACCTGCCGGCTTGGAGTGGACGTCAAATCGTAATTCTTCCGCAGCGCTTCCAGGGTTTATCACATAAGGATAACATATCTGTTCGATTTGAATTTTGAAAATATGTGATTTTTATTCCATCCTCCCATCTTCCCGCAGTTCCGAGAAGGGAGCCACACTTCAACATCGATTTCCACTTTCGGGGTTGTGTCACTTCAGCGGAAACAAAACGACTCGTGCTGAAGACTTCACATACGGGCGCCTTAAAAGCACGCGCTCCATACGCTCGGTGGCAGGGTAAGAAGAAAATTTATTGACTGCCGAAAGCAACATTATCTCCTCCGGTGGACCACTCCTTTTTTACAACGCCACCGTGGTGGGCGGGAGTCGAACCCCGAAAACTTCCTCCATACGACAGGAACGTATGGTTGTGCTCGTTTTTTTTTCTTTGTTGGCAAAACTCCATCGGTGGCCAGTAGCCGGTAGACAAATCTTCCCTATAAAATTCACTTAAAATGCACACAAATTTTGCCGAATTCCTCCGGGAGACGTTGGTGGGGATGCATGCGCTACGCGATCGGTTCACGACGTTAGGGCGACCCGCAGGACCGGAGGACCAAGTTATGGTTTGGAATAAAATTCAATATGGTTACAAATTCGGTTGTTATATTCGTATTCATAACCGTATTTCTTTGGGGCAGTAAAGTGGGCGACCAGTTCTGAAATCTGAATAATGGGACCATCGGAAAGCAAATAAATGGAACATCAAACAGTATAATTGATTTGTTTCCAAGCAATGTATTGTTTACGTTGTTATATGCATTAAACTTCAAAGGAATCTCTTCTTCGCATCATTTTAAAAGGCTTCTTTAGGATTACGTAGAGCTTAAACTCTGTTTGAAACGCTTTAAAACAACGAAACTAACGAACTTTAAGCTCCGACACATTTTTTGTTATCAAGCTCTTGTTTACGTTGCTATTGTACGCCTCCTGCGATCCGGATGAACTAAACTCAGATGAGAAAAGTTTCGTATCTCGGGAGAGTAGCAACCAGCATCCGTGCCGAGCAGAACAACAGAGTAGAGGCTGCCTGGTACGGAGACGGACACGGAGCTAGATAAATGAATAAATAAGGACTCATCAGTGGGGTGGTTTTTAAGGCTCCTCCCATTTTTAACGCCACTCGTAGCCGGTGTGGCGGTAGTAGACAAGCCGCTCGGCTGTTTCACACACTTGGGAGAAGCTTTGCCTTGGGAAGTAGTCTGGTCTGACGGAAAGAAGTCTGAGGAAAGCGAGATGTAGTTTAGTTGAGTGCAAATTTGAGACAGTAGTGAAGCAATTATTCTGAATAACTCGAAGCGTTCTCCTCGAGCTAGTCCTCCTGTTACCATTCTATCTGTAAGTTCTTTGTTCATTCGATGTACGGGACAATAAACTAGACTCGCGCGCTGACGTTGCATCATCAAATCGCATGTATGTCATGCGTCAGTTCGCCCCATTCCGACCTATCATCGGATGCGTTGCGAACCCCACCTCTTAACTCCATATTTCTGTGCGGCACACCAACACACACTCTCTCGCTCTAGCTACTCTCAATCATTTGCATAATTAATAGACATTTAATTACAATAATAACAAAATTTACGCTGAATTAAACCCCATTTTCACACCCTGCTAAATGGGCCCCGGCGGGCGGGCGATAAGGACGGGCCGTCCACTCCGGCGCACCTGGACCTGGCGCAACTGTCGGTGGTAATTTATGACCGGCGTGAGTGACAGGATTCGGTTTTCGGTGAATTTATGCTCACCCACCCCGTGGTGGTGTCCGGGGTTCGTGTCCGCATTTTCCTAAGCATTTTCCCCGGGTGGTCAAGTCTCCCGCGTTGAGTGAGATGTTCGGCGGTGGCGCGCACATTATTTACACCTATTGTTGTGCACTAATTTATGCGCTTTGACGGCGCGAGCTGACAGTGTTTTATAGGTGAACATCACCGGACACTGCTTGCGACGAACACCTTCCGTGCTCATCAGAAGGTAGCATCAGCTCATTTGCATCGCACAGTCCATGCGCCCTTTAATGCTAGTTTTAATGTTCCGTTTGGGCGGCGTGCGGCAGCACACATGCACACGGAAGGTGTCAAAAACTTAATTTAGCTGAAAGAGAACAAACCGAGGTGCGTGTTTGCAAGTGTAATCTTCTTCCGGGGTTTTGTAAATTCATGTGACGACTGTTGGTCGAAATATGAGAAGAAGAAATGGTTGACTATAGAATGGAGGTGCGTGTTTGCAAGTGTAATCTTCTTCCGGGGTTTTGTAAATTCATGTGACGACTGTTGGTCGAAATATGAGAAGAAGAAATGGTTGACTATAGAATGGCGCTTAATTTCTCAAGTGTCTACGATGTTTGGGCAACAATTTCCAATTGTTAATCGTTTTAGGTTGCATTACTTTCGATTAAATTATGAAATTTGAAGAAATTTGCAATGTCGAGATGTTGGACAGGAATCCAACCGTAACCTAGAGCTATTTCAAGATAGCTACATAACTCTATCAAGGAAGATTACAATGGTACATTGTCCGACATCTCCACAATAGCATTTGCTTCAGTAAACTTAACAAAATGTATTAAATATGTCTATAATGTTGAAAAATTGGACGAAACTCCGACAACTTCTCAGTTTAACAGTTTTGTGGTTATAAGGTGACTTCCAAAAGCCAATTGAAATTAGGTTTTGCCCACAACGTTGGGAAGTAGTCTGGTCTGACGGAAAGAAGTCTGAGGAAAGCGAGATGTAGTTTAGTTGAGTGCAAATTTGAGACAGTAGTGAAGCAATTATTCTGAATAACTCGAAGCGTTCTCCTCGAGCTAGTCCTCCTGTTACCATTCTATCTGTAAGTTCTTTGTTCATTCGATGTACGGGACAATAAACTAGACTCGCGCGCTGACGTTGCATCATCAAATCGCATGTATGTCATGCGTCAGTTCGCCCCATTCCGACCTATCATCGGATGCGTTGCGAACCCCACCTCTTAACTCCATATTTCTGTGCGGCACACCAACACACACTCTCTCGCTCTAGCTACTCTCAATCATTTGCATAATTAATAGACATTTAATTACAATAATAACAAAATTTACGCTGAATTAAACCCCATTTTCACACCCTGCTAAATGGGCCCCGGCGGGCGGGCGATAAGGACGGGCCGTCCACTCCGGCGCACCTGGACCTGGCGCAACTGTCGGTGGTAATTTATGACCGGCGTGAGTGACAGGATTCGGTTTTCGGTGAATTTATGCTCACCCACCCCGTGGTGGTGTCCGGGGTTCGTGTCCGCATTTTCCTAAGCATTTTCCCCGGGTGGTCAAGTCTCCCGCGTTGAGTGAGATGTTCGGCGGTGGCGCGCACATTATTTACACCTATTGTTGTGCACTAATTTATGCGCTTTGACGGCGCGAGCTGACAGTGTTTTATAGGTGAACATCACCGGACACTGCTTGCGACGAACACCTTCCGTGCTCATCAGAAGGTAGCATCAGCTCATTTGCATCGCACAGTCCATGCGCCCTTTAATGCTAGTTTTAATGTTCCGTTTGGGCGGCGTGCGGCAGCACACATGCACACGGAAGGTGTCAAAAACTTAATTTAGCTGAAAGAGAACAAACCGAGGTGCGTGTTTGCAAGTGTAATCTTCTTCCGGGGTTTTGTAAATTCATGTGACGACTGTTGGTCGAAATATGAGAAGAAGAAATGGTTGACTATAGAATGGCGCATAATTTCTCAAGTGTCTACGATGTTTGGGCAACAATTTCCAATTGTTAATCGTTTTAGGAACCCGGCAAGGAACCTACCCGGAAGAAACACGCTTATTCAATTAAATTTAGCCCGCAGAGTCTTAGCCCGGAGATAGTGCTAGAGTCGGTGCAGAAGACCACTCTAACTTAATTATAAGTTTTTCATACGAATTTATGATTCCGGAGGCGCTCGGCGAAACGCCAGGTATGTGAGGTGAGGGCACCAAGCGGCAAGCCAAACATGGACCAACATGGCGCTGCCACAGACTTTGCGGGCCGCTCGCAAGGCCGCTGGTTAAACATTTTTGTCAAGCACGGGAAAAAGTTTTCCCCTGCACGTGGGCGGGTAGGTTTCACGTGGCCCGTTGCGAAATAACTCCGGGAGCGGAAGACTCTTCGCTTGTGTGTATATATAATTTATTTCATAATTTATCATTACTCCGCAAGCCCACTCTTAGCGTACCGAGTACGAGGACGGGAAGAAGCTGTCCTTACGCGCAAGCCAGGTACAGCATACCGTACGAGATTAATGAACATGCCTCCGGTAGACCTACGGGAGCCAGGCTGGGCGAGCGCCACAGCGCGGGCTGTACACGGACAAAGTTATGATTATGATTATGCGGTTTCACATGCTGTGGATCCAGCGTGGAGCCGGCACGTGGAAGTGGCCCGGATTAACTTACAGTACCGGTTCACGTGAAAGATAAATAACGAAGAAGGAAGTTTTGCTGCCCGGCAGGTGCGTCCCCTCTGGTTCGGCCTGGAGCTTCCCAGGAGTTTGGTCCTTCGAACCCGACGCGGCGCACACGGTGCACACAAATCAGCATTCACTTAATTTGGGATTCATATCACTCGATTAATTATTTACAACTTAAATCTGACGTGGCATTGACGCTGGCGAACTTTGATTCCGCCGTCGGTCCGTTGGGCTGGCGATGTAGCGGAGTGGTCCTTCGGTCTATGGTCTCCTAACGATTCACCTTTCCGTGCCGGTCGATAATGGATGACGGAGGTCAGTGAACGATGCGCAACCGGACGTCGGACGCCGGATACAGCAAAAAGGTTCGATAATTTAAGATGCAACCAAATTGAATGATTGATGGGATAGGTGATTTAATCGCAGCAGCCTGCGGACGTGATGCACAATCTGGGCTGTAGAATCTGGAATAATTTGTCAGATCATAGTCATCCTTGGAAATGACGCGCTGAGTCGTGTTTTTTTCTCTCTGTAAACCTAATTCTTTAGCTGTTTTCGCGTGTATGAAAGCGCAAAAAATATCACCTCAAGACAAGGGGGAAAAAATTGTTGCCACTACTCTCGAAATAACGAAACCAGATATCGTACACACTCAGCTAACCGACCGTAAAAATGGTCATCTCCGTATAGTTCTCCATACGAACCACATCCATCCAATGAACTTCGCATATCCTGCTCACATCGCACCGCGTGTACGAAGATACGTTCCAGCCCGGAAGTCGGGAAGAACCCGGCAAGGAACCTACCCGGAAGAAACACGCTTATTCAATTAAATTTAGCCCGCAGAGTCTTAGCCCGGAGATAGTGCTAGAGTCGGTGCAGAAGACCACTCTAACTTAATTATAAGTTTTTCATACGAATTTATGATTCCGACGAAACGCCAGGTATGTGAGGTGAGGGCACCAAGCGGCAAGCCAAACATGGACCAACATGGCGCTGCCACAGACTTTGCGGGCCGCTCGCAAGGCCGCTGGTTAAACATTTTTGTCAAGCACGGGAAAAAGTTTTCCAGACAAATATAGATATATGGAAAGCGACGGGTACATTTAGGAGAGGAAAATAGGCGTGGAATTTATTTGCCTTGCTGTTGTCTCGTTTGCATTTTGCCGGGTCGGGTCATTTGTGGAGTGGTACCTCTTGTTCGTCGTCATCTTCAAAAACATCGAGATCTGATAAGAATTGGATCCTCACTAGGCACATGCTTCCGATTAATAATTCATACGCCTGGACTTCAGCTCTTTTTGGATGGGCTAGAGTATCTTGCGAATGAAATCATTTAGTTTTGCCATGCCACTACTCTCGAAATAACGAAACCAGATATCGTACACACTCAGCTAACCGACCGTAAAAATGGTCATCTCCGTATAGTTCTCCATACGAACCACATCCATCCAATGAACTTCGCATATCCTGCTCACATCGCACCGCGTGTACGAAGATACGTTCCAGCCCGGAAGTCGGGAAGAACCCGGCAAGGAACCTACCCGGAAGAAACACGCTTATTCAATTAAATTTAGCCCGCAGAGTCTTAGCCCGGAGATAGTGCTAGAGTCGGTGCAGAAGACCACTCTAACTTAATTATAAGTTTTTCATACGAATTTATGATTCCGACGAAACGCCAGGTATGTGAGGTGAGGGCACCAAGCGGCAAGCCAAACATGGACCAACATGGCGCTGCCACAGACTTTGCGGGCCGCTCGCAAGGCCGCTGGTTAAACATTTTTGTCAAGCACGGGAAAAAGTTTTCCAGACAAATATAGATATATGGAAAGCGACGGGTACATTTAGGAGAGGAAAATAGGCGTGGAATTTATTTGCCTTGCTGTTGTCTCGTTTGCATTTTGCCGGGTCGGGTCATTTGTGGAGTGGTACCTCTTGTTCGTCGTCATCTTCAAAAACATCGAGATCTGATAAGAATTGGATCCTCACTAGGCACATGCTTCCGATTAATAATTCATACGCCTGGACTTCAGCTCTTTTTGGATGGGCTAGAGTATCTTGCGAATGAAATCATTTAGTTTTGCCATGCCACTACTCTCGAAATAACGAAACCAGATATCGTACACACTCAGCTAACCGACCGTAAAAATGGTCATCTCCGTATAGTTCTCCATACGAACCACATCCATCCAATGAACTTCGCATATCCTGCTCACATCGCACCGCGTGTACGAAGATACGTTCCAGCCCGGAAGTCGGGAAGAACCCGGCAAGGAACCTACCCGGAAGAAACACGCTTATTCAATTAAATTTAGCCCGCAGAGTCTTAGCCCGGAGATAGTGCTAGAGTCGGTGCAGAAGACCACTCTAACTTAATTATAAGTTTTTCATACGAATTTATGATTCCGACGAAACGCCAGGTATGTGAGGTGAGGGCACCAAGCGGCAAGCCAAACATGGACCAACATGGCGCTGCCACAGACTTTGCGGGCCGCTCGCAAGGCCGCTGGTTAAACATTTTTGTCAAGCACGGGAAAAAGTTTTCCAGACAAATATAGATATATGGAAAGCGACGGGTACATTTAGGAGAGGAAAATAGGCGTGGAATTTATTTGCCTTGCTGTTGTCTCGTTTGCATTTTGCCGGGTCGGGTCATTTGTGGAGTGGTACCTCTTGTTCGTCGTCATCTTCAAAAACATCGAGATCTGATAAGAATTGGATCCTCACTAGGCACATGCTTCCGATTAATAATTCATACGCCTGGACTTCAGCTCTTTTTGGATGGGCTAGAGTATCTTGCGAATGAAATCATTTAGTTTTGCCATGCCACTACTCTCGAAATAACGAAACCAGATATCGTACACACTCAGCTAACCGACCGTAAAAATGGTCATCTCCGTATAGTTCTCCATACGAACCACATCCATCCAATGAACTTCGCATATCCTGCTCACATCGCACCGCGTGTACGAAGATACGTTCCAGCCCGGAAGTCGGGAAGAACCCGGCAAGGAACCTACCCGGAAGAAACACGCTTATTCAATTAAATTTAGCCCGCAGAGTCTTAGCCCGGAGATAGTGCTAGAGTCGGTGCAGAAGACCACTCTAACTTAATTATAAGTTTTTCATACGAATTTATGATTCCGACGAAACGCCAGGTATGTGAGGTGAGGGCACCAAGCGGCAAGCCAAACATGGACCAACATGGCGCTGCCACAGACTTTGCGGGCCGCTCGCAAGGCCGCTGGTTAAACATTTTTGTCAAGCACGGGAAAAAGTTTTCCAGACAAATATAGATATATGGAAAGCGACGGGTACATTTAGGAGAGGAAAATAGGCGTGGAATTTATTTGCCTTGCTGTTGTCTCGTTTGCATTTTGCCGGGTCGGGTCATTTGTGGAGTGGTACCTCTTGTTCGTCGTCATCTTCAAAAACATCGAGATCTGATAAGAATTGGATCCTCACTAGGCACATGCTTCCGATTAATAATTCATACGCCTGGACTTCAGCTCTTTTTGGATGGGCTAGAGTATCTTGCGAATGAAATCATTTAGTTTTGCCATGCCACTACTCTCGAAATAACGAAACCAGATATCGTACACACTCAGCTAACCGACCGTAAAAATGGTCATCTCCGTATAGTTCTCCATACGAACCACATCCATCCAATGAACTTCGCATATCCTGCTCACATCGCACCGCGTGTACGAAGATACGTTCCAGCCCGGAAGTCGGGAAGAACCCGGCAAGGAACCTACCCGGAAGAAACACGCTTATTCAATTAAATTTAGCCCGCAGAGTCTTAGCCCGGAGATAGTGCTAGAGTCGGTGCAGAAGACCACTCTAACTTAATTATAAGTTTTTCATACGAATTTATGATTCCGGAGGCGCTCGGCGAAACGCCAGGTATGTGAGGTGAGGGCACCAAGCGGCAAGCCAAACATGGACCAACATGGCGCTGCCACAGACTTTGCGGGCCGCTCGCAAGGCCGCTGGTTAAACATTTTTGTCAAGCACGGGAAAAAGTTTTCCCCTGCACGTGGGCGGGTAGGTTTCACGTGGCCCGTTGCGAAATAACTCCGGGAGCGGAAGACTCTTCGCTTGTGTGTATATATAATTTATTTCATAATTTATCATTACTCCGCAAGCCCACTCTTAGCGTACCGAGTACGAGGACGGGAAGAAGCTGTCCTTACGCGCAAGCCAGGTACAGCATACCGTACGAGATTAATGAACATGCCTCCGGTAGACCTGCGGGAGCCAGGCTGGGCGAGCGCCACAGCGCGGGCTGTACACGGACAAAGTTATGATTATGATTATGCGGTTTCACATGCTGTGGATCCAGCGTGGAGCCGGCACGTGGAAGTGGCCCGGATTAACTTACAGTACCGGTTCACGTGAAAGATAAATAACGAAGAAGGAAGTTTTGCGGCCCGGCAGGTGCGTCCCCTCTGGTTCGGCCGGGAGCTTCCCAGGAGTTTGGTCCTTCGAACCCGACGCGGCGCACACGGTGCACACAAATCAGCATTCACTTAATTTGGGATTCATATCACTCGATTAATTATTTACAACTTAAATCTGACGTGGCATTGACGCTGGCGAACTTTGATTCCGCCGTCGGTCCGTTGGGCTGGCGATGTAGCGGAGTGGTCCTTCGGTCTATGGTCTCCTAACGATTCACCTTTCCGTGCCGGTCGATAATGGATGACGGAGGTCAGTGAACGATGCGCAACCGGACGTCGGACGCCGGATACAGCAAAAAGGTTCGATAATTTAAGATGCAACCAAATTGAATGATTGATGGGATAGGTGATTTAATCGCAGCAGCCTGCGGACGTGATGCACAATCTGGGCTGTAGAATCTGGAATAATTTGTCAGATCATAGTCATCCTTGGAAATGACGCGCTGAGTCGTGTTTTTTTCTCTCTGTAAACCTAATTCTTTAGCTGTTTTCGCGTGTATGAAAGCGCAAAAAATATCACCTCAAGACAAGGGGGAAAAAATTGTAACTGATTAAAAATTTTGATGCTCAATTAACACGTTTTTATCTCTTTTTCTAAGGTTCGTCCTGCTAGGGAGGAAAAAAGTTCTTCCCATTTTGCGTAAAGTGAGCCCAATCAAGCCCACTCAGCGCGTGCCATAATTTGTGATTTTGTTGGCAAGAATGCTTTGTTTTCCATTCCCCATCGCTCCGAGACCCGAACCCTTTCTGGAGAACCACCCCCGGGGACAACTTTTCCAGACGGTGGACGGTGGAGTTGGAAAAATTAAGAAAACACCTCCGGTGGGATTTACCGCGGGTCCCGGGAGGGTGGAAAACTTTTCTCCTCGAGCACGGGAGGGTCAGTGAAAGTTTTTTTTTGTTTCGCTAGGAACTCTTGTCAGCTTCAATTAGCACGAGGGAACGGCTTTTTGACGAGCTTTCCGTGCCGGTCGATAATGGATGACGGAGGTCAGTGAACGATGCGCAACCGGACGTCGGACGCCGGATACAGCAAAAAGGTTCGATAATTTAAGATGCAACCAAATTGAATGATTGATGGGATAGGTGATTTAATCGCAGCAGCCTGCGGACGTGATGCACAATCTGGGTGTAGAATCTGGAATAATTTGTCAGATCATAGTCATCCTTGGAAATGACGCGCTGAGTCGTGTTTTTTTCTCTCTGTAAACCTAATTCTTTAGCTGTTTTCGCGTGTATGAAAGCGCAAAAAATATCACCTCAAGACAAGGGGGAAAAAATTGTAACTGATTAAAAATTTTGATGCTCAATTAACACGTTTTTATCTCTTTTTCTAAGGTTCGTCCTGCTAGGGAGGAAAAAAGTTCTTCCCATTTTGCGTAAAGTGAGCCCAATCAAGCCCACTCAGCGCGTGCCATAATTTGTGATTTTGTTGGCAAGAATGCTTTGTTTTCCATTCCCCATCGCTCCGAGACCCGAACCCTTTCTGGAGAACCACCCCCGGGGACAACTTTTCCAGACGGTGGACGGTGGAGTTGGAAAAATTAAGAAAACACCTCCGGTGGGATTTACCGCGGGTCCCGGGAGGGTGGAAAACTTTGCTCCTCGAGCACGGGAGGGTCAGTGAAAGTTTTTTTTTGTTTCGCTAGGAACTCTTGTCAGCTTCAATTAGCACGAGGGAACGGCTTTTTGACGAGTGGTTCGTCTAATTAAATCGAGATTTCTTTCCCGCCACTGGTCGCTGGATGTGGACGATTTAGTTCCCCGGTGAGTGGACGGCACCGGGACAGAATTGTTTAACACTTTCGCAGGGAGGTGTTGGAAGGATGTTGTCGGACATGGTGTAAGACCAATGAAAAACTTACCGCGCAAGTTACCGGACCGGGAACGCCGGTGAACTCGTGTTGTGTATTGGCTAAGCTATTAGAAATTTTATGTCTTTTTAAAAGTTTCCTCTTGAGATGAAAGCGATGAAGGCAAGATAAAAATACATAAGTGACGAAAAAGAGTATTCCTCAAGCGCACAAAAGGAGAGAGTGAGAGTGCCATAAAAGAGGAGCTTCTTCGCCGTACGAAAGGATAAAGTTTTACGCCGTTGAAACGTGAAAATGTCTAAACAATGGACGAACGAAGGTTAAATGACAGTTCAAGATGGGGTTCCGTACGGAGGTGTGAGCAACGCCTGAAGTCGTTTGTGGTGCTGTTCATGTTTCTTGTGGGATAAGGTGTGGTGAAGTTGTGGCTGCTTGTAGGAGCGTTGGAGCTTATCAGAACTCCGGAACTTCGCAAGGGAGCATAGATTTTATTTGCAAATTGTTTAGCTTTTTTCGAGTTACATGTATGATAGCAATCCATTGTTTAAGAATTATTGTTGGGTCATCAACGGTTCATGGGTTCTTCAACGAGATCATCAAGTGAAGGCAACTTTTTCCAAGAAGGGTTTTCGAATTCGAATCTCTCTAAGCATTCTCAAATATTGCATCGATTATTGGATTCATATGATATATGTGTATTATTCTGTATGTGTCTGATATGTCTGACATTGCAAATTTGCGCCAAGTATTAAGCGATTTGCAGTACACTAACGCTTTACAAGTGCTTCATTAACACTTTATTTCTAGGTTTCATCAATGTTTCTCGATGGGATGCTTTTTTAACTCTAATCAGGTTAGATCAGCGGTGCTCCAATATAGCTAAAATCACATTTTTCCGATATGTCCGCAGTTATTTGGTTCATGCTACGTGCTTGAAGAGCGACGCATACATTTTCATACACTAACTTCTCCACTCTTCGATCTTGCTAAGAACGCCCACACCATTCCAACTTTTACCCCGTTAAACTTCAACTCCACGGCAGCGTTTGTAAATCACCGTTCGAAAGCTGATGCGGTGGAGATGATAATTTACTACAGGCGCGTGTCGCAAACCGAAGAAAACCCCGTCGGAAGGACGCTCCACGCCTTACCAATTCGAATCCCGGGCGCGCGATGTGGCGCGGGGGACAACGTCGGCATCCTCCTCTCGGTGACGATGGGATCGTTGTGGGAATTTCAAATCTCAACAGGTTCCTTCACTTAGGGCGGGCATTTTCGCACACACACACACGTACGCACAAACACTCTCAACCCGTTGTCTTCCGTGCGCCGGCGAAAACGCCGTTCCGGACTCGCGTGGACGTGAACCGGTGCGGCTGCTACTTATGCGCGATGATAGTGGCGACGACGTCTTACGGCGTTTCGCACCGGCACCGGGTTGAGTTGCTGATTTTGCGTTGTTTTCGCATCCTTTTGTCAGTTTCGATCGGGCTGCCTGCCTGCCTGCCTGCCTGTCGCAATCCCGCCGGGAGTAATGCTGTTACGGAAATTCGCATATATTTCCACCTAGCCACGAGCGTGAAGCGCAAGGAAGTGAGGTTAGACCCCGTATTCATTGCGTCATCGATACGTGTTCGGATGCTTTATGCGAGCACAGCAGGGGAAGACGTTACACCGTGGTGTGGAAGATGGAATACAAATAGAAAGCTTTTTACAACTAACCGGCTTGTGGTTTTATAGCACGAGAATCTTTTCTACCTGTCGTACGTGCAACCTAGCTGTAGCCGGGATCTGCCAAATGTCCATTCGAATTTGAGAACGCTGCAGGGCTCGTTCGTGCGGTTACGATTATGGTTATTGCCATTTATTGACAGGAAAAGAAGGCAAACCGCAGCGATTTCTTTCCGTGCGATAGACGAGGTTTAATGCGCCATTCAAGAGGCCTATCATCAGCAACTATTGCCGTGCAAACTATCCATCGGAGACCGATTTGAAGACAATCGAGATGTTGTGAGGCAATGAATGTCCTTAGCTAGAAGTAAGGTTGATAGTGATTTAGGTCCTCACGCGTAGATCTCCTTCAAGATGATCTTTCTATAGCAATCTATAACAGAGAGATGTCTAAAACTAACAAACTAACCAGTTTGAGGAACGTCTTCAACAACTACAAATTGGAAGTATTCACCTCCACAAAGCAAACTATCATTACCTCACAGAACTCGTTGCACACCAGCATTGGGAAATTTTCCCCCTTTTCCCGAAACAACAACGAAACGACGGAATACGACAAGTGCCAGTTGTTCTCCTGCCTGGCTCTGAATGGGTTGCCTGATTGTCCTCCTCCTGTGCGCAACATCATCATCAACACGTTGTGATACAGTTTGGCGAATCCGATTCGGCGGACGATTCGCACAAACGACCGTGCGCCATTTAGAGTTCGATTCTTCGTGGCAATAAAATTTTGCCCGCTTCCATCTGTTAGTGTTTTCGGTCGCCACCCGGCCCACGTAGGGTTATGTGTCGCATGTTCGCGCCCCTTGCGCGGCAAAGTGCATCCTGGCTTGGAACGCTCGCACGCTCGGACGACCTCGGTGCATTTCGGTGTCAAGTAGGATCGTTAGAGGGATCTAGCGCATCGAAACGGAGAGCGTAACGATGTTCGTACCCCTGTGCGTAAGCGATTGTCCGTACCGAACGACCTGCCCCGTGAATGGTGCGAAATTTATATCAATAAATATTATTTATTCATTTGTTTGCCGTTCTGCCCGAGCGAACCGAAGCGGCAATAATGTAATGCCATTGTTCGAAGCACTCCGAGGCGATTCCACAATCCGCCACCGATGGGCGACAAAACTGTTCGCATTTGAATATTAATTCAATTATAGCGCACACCCACCTACTCGTTAGCGCGAGCGCGCGCGCGCCACCGATACCGGAGGTCGATTGGTTGATTGTCGACTTGTGACTCCGTGGCCTCCCTGGCACCAGGAAGTACCGACGTGCTGTAGGCACTGCATTTGGGTCGTCCCCGGGAACGGGTGATTAATAATTTACAAGCGGTGAAGATGCGTTTGCCGGTGTGAGGTGAGCGAATCTTCATCAGGATACGCATAAGTACGGCACACCGACGATGCCGATGGAAAATCGTATCCTGGTGGTTTTTCTTTCCACCGTCGAATGCAAAGCAAATGCAATTACGTCGTTTATGGTGTGGTTTCCGCTTTGTGCCTTTTTTGTTTGGGGTTGGTGTTGTGTGGGTCGGGACATTAGAGTCACCGTCGATGGGAGCGGTGTTTAAATTTAGGACAGCATGTCAGTCGGTTTGAAGCCCGGTGCCCGGTGGGTGACAGAATTTCGTTATGGTGAAACGAAGTTACCGGGCTGCTTACGCCGGGAGTAATCAGTTCTAATGCATGTATTCAGAGCTAAGATTCAGAATAGTGTAGTGTGGTTCGTTGATCAATTGATCATTGAGTCGCTAGAATGAATGTTGATGAATGTTTCAAACTGGGTCAATAATTATAGAAGCGAGCAATTATGTAGAACATTATAGTTCAATTACTTTGAAACTTGGCTTTGAAATGTCGAACACATCTTCTGATTACTGGCAGATGTACTACTTGTCACACATCATCTGTCAAGTGACATGTCACTCAATAGCTGCCACATGAAGCAAAACCAACCGATCATAATTGATTCATGCTCGGTCGCACGGATGACAAATATTCAAAAACATCAATGTATGTTCTTAACAGTTCCATAAAACATCTCCACGTCTGAAATAGATTCTTATTGATTATAAGGAGTCTTTTTGCAATACTTTCACATGGAGCGATGTGCTTTGGCATGAAGGAAAAATCATTGTACTTCAACAGGAATGAATAGGGTACTGTGAATAATAGACAACACTTAACTTGATAACTTTTGTAGGTTAAATAACATATTTCGTTGACTGTGATCTTAAGCGTTTAGAACCTTGTCAGGAACAAAACAAACGCAGTTCTTCAAGACTTCTTCCATTGCTCTGTTTAATAAACTCTTAGTGCTCGTGAACATGTTAATCCTCCGTATCCTGCTACATACAAATATTGCATACCACAACGGTTTGTTTGAAAATTTTCTGCAAACGATGAATTATTACAAACGAGCCCACGCAACAACGGGGGAAAAAATGAACCGGCGTGAGCTGTAATTTATTTACACCCGATTGTGCTCTGCGATTCATTTAGCACACCCGCCCAACAAATGACCGTCTCCAGCATTCGCTCTCTCCGTAAAGTCCGTAAAGCAACACTTGATTCCACCGAAGCCGCCGCCGGATACGAACTTCGTCGTAATTCAATCCGCGCGGTCCTGCGGCGATGCGCAAATTTTTCAAAACTCCCTCCCAACACCATGTGTTACTATTGCTATCTTGCACGGCGGAACAAGAGGCACAGTCAGTGTGTGTGATTGTGTTGTTTTTTTTCGCCATCTCCCCGGTCTCGATTTCTGCTAAGGATCATCATCATACCTCATAGCGTGAATGAGGCGCCCCTGCCCGCTGGAAGCGGCAGAACACACATAAAAAAGCAACCGTATCATTTCTGATCCTTCCGGAAACGCGAGGAAAAAATATAATGAAGACGTAACCTCAAACCTCCGACCGGCGTTTTCATCATCATCGGTTACAATTTCTCGCCATTTGAGGGCGACCCCAGTGCTTCCAGCGCCGGATGCGGCCCTGGAATTGGCCATCCGCAGCGAACCGGATGGACGGAGTCGGTATTAGTTAAGGGTGTTTTTTTTTGTTGCTTCCACTTGCACCCAACAGTATGATCATATTTTATTGTGTTTTTTCTCGCTCTCCTTCACGCACGTCACATCCTTCACTGCCGTGTGGTTCTGGCCAGTTCCTGTTGCTGGAACGGACGAATCCTGCTTTTATTGCTCACACTCAATCTGCCGGCAATGGTTTCAGTTTTTCCCATCTGTAATCTAATTTAAAAATTATAAATCTTATATTTATATGCTAACTGTTTCGCAGCACCGGCGGAAATGGAACAATGAAACCGGAACCTGTCCGAGTTCGGCTTGCTCGGTTTGCCCGCTGCTGTCTTTAAAATCCTGTCCGTAAGCGATGATACGCGGGCGTGCAATAAAGAATAATTTTCCTCAGAGAGTTAGGAAGTGCCGCGTCCGTCCGTCTTACTCGCTAGACTCGCGCGCAAAGTCGCAGCCCAACGCGGGTGGTGATTATTTTAAATTGTGTACACCGGTATCAGGCCACTTCCCGACCAGCAACGTTCGGGGTGACAGTTTTTAATGCATAGCTAATGATTATACGATCCGAAGTTCGGTGTCCCCTGGAGGATCGCGAAGAAAATAAAACTGCCATCAGCCTGGTTCCAGCGTGCTCGCGATTGGGAGGAGCATTTTTACCACGCTGAACGATAAATAGTGTAGCTCGAGTTTGCCAGCAATGTTGTCACTCTTTAGGAGGCGAGTCCACGGAAAAGTTTGTCCATGGTGTGGGACCTTTTTAAGATGCTTTTCTTAAGCGCGGAACAAATTTTCCGCACGTTACGACGCCGCATTTGGGAATTTACAATAACCACAAATTAGTTTGGATTTAAGTAGCGTTTAAACGGTGCAAAGCTGGTGAGATTTTGGTAGTCACAGCAATTAGTATAGGATGCACAAGAGTCCTTTCCTTTTATTTTGAATCATAAAGTGACGCTAAAGGAGACTTGTTTCAATAGACTTTAGTAACCGAATTTTATAGACTGCAAGTTTTTCAAGAATTTTATTCTCATATTTTTCAATCACCAAACGAACCAAAACCGACAAATTTAACAGTCTTGCTTGTGAAGATTAATGTTTGTTCAATTTTAATACGTTTCACGGTAGTTCAATGGCTCACTCGCTATATGATAAATAGATTGGTTGTCCGTCAAATATCGGATCTGTAGTAGCCTACGGTTGAATCGGTCCTACGGTTGAACCATTGTGCGTTTGGTGACAGCTGTCAATTCACCCATTTTGAAAGCTCAATTTTTAGTACATTTTTCTAGATTTCACCTTGTAGTGTGATTGTAGTAGTAAAAAAGGTGAAACATTTTTGGAAAACATCGTAGTATATGAAATATGCAACTTATACAGCACGAAATGGATGCTTTCGTCACTTTCTACAGCACATGTCTCGTCGATAAGGATTTGATTATGACTAAAACCGCAACATTAGGAACATAACTTAAGTATAACCGCACGGCCTAATCATAATAGTATAAGTAAGCAATTCCACAAATTTTGAATGTACTTGAAAATGTGAATTACATGTACTTCTACCTAACACTTGGACAGTTCAGGCAGTTTCTATCCGTACAAAACCTCATATTCGTATCACACTTGCTCGTTAAGCATACTTATTACTATTTGATGCCAATTTTAAACACACTCACTGCACCCAACCGTGCTGCCATCTACGACTTGATGTGCAATCAAGTCATGTCCCAGACGGGGTAAGTGTAGTTTTCGTCGGTTTGGAAGCAATTTTCCTCTTGACCAAACACACCGCACCAACGAAATTGCCTTTGCCGTCCAGCATCCCGATGTCTCCTGAGGAGCTGGTATCGCCATCGCCACCGTGCTGCGTGCACAAATCGATTACTTTATAGTAAACGTGGGTGTATTATACTTTTCAGTTGGAGATACTTTATGTGCTCATATGGTATTCATTCGCTAGGTTAAAGTGCACGTAATGATGTGAAAGTGGCCGTGCTTTAGGGACGCGACATGCTGGAAAATGGAACGGTTCCCGCGTAAGGAGAGACGAGGGTGTATTATACTTTTCAGTTGGAGATACTTTACTTTATAGTAAACGTGGGTGTATTATACTTTTCAGTTGGAGATACTTTATGTGCTCATATGGTATTCATTCGCTAGGTTAAAGTGCACGTAATGATGTGAAAGTGGCCGTGCTTTAGGGACGCGACATGCTGGAAAATGGAACGGTTCCCGCGTAAGGAGAGACGAGGGTGTATTATACTTTTCAGTTGGAGATACTTGGGAAGGCTTTTGTGGGGTAATAGGTGGGTTCGAAGTAGTTTGATTATTATATTTGATTCATTACATACATGAGAAGGCAATAGAGATGTTTTTATTTACTGACAGAGCATAGGACAAGATTTTGGACTAAGCGTAGATAATTAAAAATCAAGAATCAATAATAACCTTCTAGTTATTAACGACACGTTCACCTAACAACGACCGGTTTCAGGAAACAGAAGAAGATCACTTCCAACAAGGACACACTGGAGATACCTAAGAACAGCGCTATCAGGCCTCCAAAATCTCCCACAAAGTCCAACACACTGTACCGAACGCTCCGCACCAGTGGATAGAAGTGATCTTTCGCAAACTCCACCACTAGCTGCGAGCTCAGTCCCTCGTCCGTTTCGTTGTTCCCGATCGTCCACGGCTCGGTTGCAATCGTGAACACGCTCGATTCCGCCCGGTACCGGAAGTCGACGCAAGCCGGCAGACAGTTGCACAGTCGCCGGAAGAACTGAGACCGTGGAATGTTATCCGCGCGCAGCTGTCCGGCCACGTTCTTATCGAGCACATCGTACGGCCGGTAGTTAGTGCTGCCGTTGCACAGGTTCATCTCGTGCGTCCGGGGCATGTGATCCAGCACGCAGCCACGCTTCTCCAGGAAGTAGTGCGTATGGCACTCCATCTCGCAGTTGCTTTGCGTGTAGAGCGCGAACAGTTTGAGCGGATTCTGTACCTGCGACAGACAGCCCGTAGTAGGCGCGGTGAAGTATCGCAGGTAGCGCTGGGATCGCACGAGCTGCGGAAACACGCGCAGCTGTACCGTGGAGCTGAACGGGATCGTAGTAGGCTCGACCGGTTTGTACGGGAAGTCGATCGGGGAGTGAACGAAAGCTTCCAGCGCAGAAGTTGTGCAGTCGGAAATGGTGTCGTTCTGATCGTACGACACCGTGGTTAGTCTCAGCCGGTAGCGTCCGGATACGTCCTGTGCCGCCCTGGGATACTGCTTCACTAGCACCCTGGTAATGGTCTGTATCCCTCGAAGAAAGTCCCAGTTCTCGGTAGGTCGGGACGCATTGGAAAGATCCTTCACGTTTGCTAAGCTGAAATATTCATATGATCTTTTAGGAGCCATCTTTTTCGAAGTCAATCCTGAACTGCTTACTTGCTCAACTTGAAGATCTGATCTCCTGCGACCGCGTTAAACGTGTAGCAGATGCCACGTTCCGTCCGCACAGCGTCCAGCAACGATTCACACTCATTCGTGCACACGTCCTGCCAGCAGATCGCCTCACAGAACTGCTCCAAACGCAGCGGATCACTGACGCATCTGCCCTTCCGTGGACACAGCGTAACGGCGGGGAATGGTACACTCCACATGGGCAAGGCCTTTTCGGCCTCACTGAGGTAAACATTCGACGGATCCTGCAGCCGCTCGTAGTTAACCACCACCGCGAAACCGAACAGCCCCACCAAACACACCAACACGGCCAACCAGAACACCTTCAGCGCAGCCCGCAACTCCGAACCCAACACGTACCGGCCGATGGGGAACGAACTATTGCGGAGGTAGTCCTTAAGAATTCCATCATCAACCGGCGCCTGTGGGGGCATTCCTTTATTAGCTTCTGCAGGGTGTTGCTCACTCCGCTGTAGCACAATCTTGTCCATCGTTTCCATTGCAGAGGGGAGGATAGCAAAAAAAACGGCCTGGTAATGGCAGCACTGCCCCTGCAGGTTGGTAGAGTACTGCCTCTGCACTACGTGGTACTTTGAGGAACTGCCACCGAGTGACACGATGATGGATGAATTCGCTTCACACGCTCTACCTGTCACAGCAGTCAGCCGGACAGGATACGAACGAACGTGTACGTCATCAGCACACCCTTCGTGGTTGGTGGCTAGTGATCTTATCTGCTCCTAGACCCTTTGGGTGCGTAGTTTTGCGCACCGTCACAGGAGTGTTCATGCTAATTAGACTCGCGACGGTGTCGCATGCAAACGTGAAACTTATCAAAACAGAAAATTTTCATAGAAAAATGAGTTTAAGGTATTTTTTTCTGTGGCGAATTCATTCCTATTAGTACCTATGTTGCAGGGTGTAGCATAACTCTGCTCTTGCAGACCGCTACGTTCATCAATCGAGTTCGGGAGCGAAAATCTTCCCCAGTGAGACCGGGTTGCGGACGCCGAATCATTAATAATTCGACCATCGATCCATTAATCAATGCTGACATCGAGCTGATTACCAATTTTGGCTTCTACTTACCCCAATCCGTGCATAGCAGATTGCAGAAATGTTGCATAGAAATCGGAACAGTACCGCTTTGAGAGCTCTGAGTGGATTTTGGTCCTTCGAACCGGATGGGACGTTGGGAAGAAAGAAATATTTCTAAAACTCTGGTTACTATCTAGCAAGCTCGTGATGAATTCTCCATATTCGGAGTGGATTCGTGTGAAAAATCGGATATAGAGAGCAATAATTCCCCTCAATGAATAATAATTATTCTGCATCGTTAGTCTTTCTCCAGCACGGTGGAATGATTAGCATCAAAGCAACCCTACCTGCATCAGTAGGAGCACGAGATTTTCGCTCCGAAGAGATGAGAAGATGATGAGCTTGTTGATGAAGTTGATTACCCATACTCCTTGTAACGCTCGATTCCCTTCACGCTGCGTATCAAATCAGACACACCGTGATTCCCTGCAAGAAAGAATTCCTACTCAACGGCGCTCGTCCTGATGAGGTTGGAATCGCTTTCCCGAGCAGGAGTTCCATTTTTGACCCCGTGCCATTGGACGAAAATGCAATTTCAGTCTCCTCGCCCTCCTTCCGGGGATGTCCACCCAGTTACGCTCCTTCTTTCGGGTGCCCAACCACTCGGTAATGAAACGATTTCGCTACGTTCGGGTGGCTGCTGCTTTGGCGCCATAAGTCGTGCGAGCGTTTAATTTCTTTGCCGGTGCCCGTGGCTTTGCGGCCATACCGAGCATGATACGAGCTTCACCGCAGTGTGTCGAACTAAGGCAGCAGTCATTTCATTTGCCCGTGGATCCCCGTGTGTCAGCCCTCGCCGGTTCCATACTGCGACCGTGCGAACTCATTTGGGGCGGTTAATCCGGTGGGAAATTTCTTTGCAATTTGTTTAACGCGCCCGCCACGCTGGCTCCTTGGATGGGTGGTGGGTTTCGGACGGGCAAGGAGTCACTCTTCCGCCTATTGCGCTTCCACATGCTTAGCATTTGCCCCCCACCCGTTCCCGCTGTCCCACCGAAGCCATAATTAAAATGAGTCGCACATCGTACGGGAACGCTCCATTTGCACGATCCTGCTGTAACATCGGCGGCGGAGATGGTGTCCATTCATCACCCCGGCGCGGAAAAGCGAAAGGGTTGCGAGCTCAAGCTGTTGTGATTTTCGTTCCTTTAAATAAGGCTTCGGCACCGGTTCCGCCACCGGTGGAAGAAGGTGGAGAACTCTTCGGGCATGCCGGGAAAGGAGTCGGTGTTACAATTCTCACTCGCATCATTTATATTAATGATGAGACCATCCATTTAAATTATTAACCAAGCCTCAAACAACCATTTTGTCTGCATATATACACCATACTTAGCGTATAAGTGTGTGTGTATGTGGACGAGAGACCTGGTAGGCTCGGTAGAAGAAACACGTCCGCCTCACTTATCGATTGGCGCCGCAGAAAGATTCGTTTCAAAATTGGACTTCAACCACGTACAGCGTACTGGGAAGAATTTTAAGACAGTTTCCAAAGGTCGAATGGCAGGCTCCAATGGGAGATTATCGAGCGTGTCACCGGAGTATGAATCCCAACTATTCCAGGAAGTTGGGGGTGGAAGTGCTTTAAAGGCGCACGAGGCGCAAAAAATCGATCAGTCTCAGTTGGGTCTTGAAGGGGATTTGTTGGGGCTTTAATTTCTAGCAATAATAAGCTGTCGCTGCAAAGTTCGTCCGGAGTAGATTTTGTGGTTTAAACTGTGAAATAGCAACGATTTAGCCCACTCACGCTACTTCAGATGCTTGGACCCTTTGAGGATTCAGAAAAGAACACCCTTTGAAGGAGAATTTGGTGCTATGTTGATGGTAGAATACATTCTGTTTTAACTTTACAAATTTGATGTCCTCTGCTTTTTATCAATCAAGCATGCTGATGATCGCAATGTAATGCTAGACTGGCTGATGCATTTTGCATCTAAAGTCCGTAAAAATATTGCTGAAAACGTTGAATGAGTGGCGCCCTCTTTCGATGGATATAAAAACTACAGAAACTATTAAGGTTTAGATCGATTTTGACATTTTTCTTAAGTGTTCTTATGATTTAAAACCATTCAAATCTAAAATACGCAATAAGCAGTTATATGTCATTAAAGCAAAATTACATTGTGCTCGTTTTACTTGAGAATCGTGCTGTTATGAACGTTACATAGGAAAATAAGAAATGTCTTATCTTCAAAGCGCCAAAAAAATTTTCGTAAATTTAAAAAAAAAAACAAAGTATAACCTCAAAACTGCGTAAAACATGTTCCGAAGGGCGTGTGCTTACCCAGTACATACGAAAGACCCAGCGAGATCCATCGTTTCCACTCTCTTTCTTGTCGCATGTATTTTTTCGCCAAGAAAAGGACCCAAAAACATAGAGGATACTTTGTAAAATAAAAACAAAACCATCAGCGCGGTACATTTTTAAGACTGCCCCCAGTCGGAGCTGATGCCTTGTCTTACGAGCGCAAGGAAACACATAAAATATGCAACAGGGCGGAGATTGTCGAAGCTCCGGTAGTACATAAGGCTCGTTTTCATCACATACATCCACCGGGCTGGCTGGAGAATGGTTATCACTGGCTGTGCTCCCCTTAACAGTACGCTGCCGGTTCCGCAGTACACATGCGCAACGAATCAGCCAGTAAAAAGCTTTCACCTACTTTCGAGTGGCCCCCAACCGCTCGTGGGGCGCGGCATACGCGGCGTGGCTCTTACTGCGAGACTTCCCTCCGGGATGGGGGAACACTCCACGCGGGCGATTACAATGTTCCGCAAAGGAACTGGAAAAATCCACGCCAGCGAGGCTTTTGGAAAATCGCCATTGAATTTCTCAATAGTTTACTTCCAGACCAAATTGCACAGGAGCAGGTAGTTGTTGGTTCATGCATATATTAGTGCACACCCTAGTCCTCAGTGGTAGCCGTAGTTGGCGCCCTCCTCCAAGATCACAATGATCGAATCGAGCGTTTCCTCGGCCGTCGGGATGATCTGGTCCGGCGGTAGGACGAATCCGTACCGTCCCAGGTCGCGCAGCTCGTACGCGTACACTAGCGGCGTCCGGAGCACTCCCTTCACCCAGTCGATACTACCGCCGGAAGCGACATCTGTTGGGAGTAATGAAGTAGGTCGTTTGATCAGTTATGTCCGATAAGATATTATCGGTCCGCAGTACTTACAGATCGCCTCAGCAATGTTGCCAATTTTGTATGTCGTTCCGTAGCGTTCCTGCAGCTTGTTGATTGCCTTCGTACCGATGGCAATCTGTGGAGGATAGTAGGAGCAACACCAAAGTTACATTTGCTTGCAGGTTACTTATCAGACACACCGGAAGGGCAAGTCCCGAGAATGACGTACCGTTTGGTCGTAGTTGTCGAGTCGTGCCGTGGTATGTCCGTATGGGACGAGCAGCAGCTGCGAGTAGGAGTGGAACGCCAGGTAGGTGCTCAGGTTGTCCAGCGTTGCGATGAAGTCGGACAGCTGGCGCGTTTCAACCTCCGAGAAGGCAGTCGCTCCGGCGAACGTATCGGAACACGGCACACTAGAGGCACCACCCTCTGTTGCAGTATAAAGGAAGCAACTGTCAATTGTCTCTTAAGCTGCTGGAGCTTGCACTACTCACGCATGAAGTTGTATCCCCAGTTCCGGTTCGGATCGGCTCCCCGACACAGAGCGCTCGCCTCTGATCGCGTCTTGCGCCACTGCCGGTCGGTCGTGTGCGTGTACTCGTACCCGTCCGGGTTGGTCACCGGGAAGAAGTACCAGTCGTAGTTCTCCGCAATCGAACGCACCTTCGGATCGGTGGAGGTGAGCAGCTCGTTCAACACCCAGGTCACCGTCGCTCCGCTGACCCACTCGCGCGCATGGATCAAACCCTCCATAAAGACGGCCTTGTTGCCCGCCTTGTACGACACCTTCACGCCCTTGATCGGACGACCCTCGAACGAGTTGCCCACGTTGAGCGGTGTGACGACGCCCGGGTAGCTTGCCACCAGGCCGTCCAGCCAGCCGTAGATCGCATCGACCCGGTAGTACGCGTTCCAGCCGAACGTTTCCTTGCGCAGGGAGGGACGCGACTCCAGATCAATCTGTTGCTGTAGGTTCTCCGTCTGCAGCTCAGCACGCAGTCCAAACCGCGTACGGAGGTCCGAGAAGTGTCCCCGTTGGTGCGGTGGCACGACGAGCAACACCTCCGTGCCCACCTTCACAGGATCACTCCAGAAGCGGTAACCGTCGGGATACTGCTCGATGGCCTGCAGCAGTTCCAGCTGACGTACGTCCTGGATGCGGACGCGGTACACGCGGTAGTTATCGTACCGTGCCTTTTCGGCGACGGTGGCACCGAACAGCGCCAACGCGAAACACACGGCTAGGAACTTCATGGCTCGGTGAAGGTGTTGTCCAGCGGACACTAGGAGCTGCTCGGAATCGGATGAGGGCTTTATAGCGTTGGGAATTATCTCCGGTGCGTAAGATAACGCAAACGGAGGGGGAAAATCCATTTCAAGTGCTTATCGTTTGACGTACGAGAAGTTGGATGTCTCTCAAAGATATCACTTATAACCCGCTAGATCAGCTGGTTAATCGTTTTATTTTTACGAATACTCCACTGATAACGATTAATCGGTGTTTATTCCATCCGAAAGGTTTGTTTATAGCTGCTTGAAATGGTTCTAGAACAGAAAGTTACTAAATCGTAGTACGATGTGGTTCAATTGTGAATAATAATTCACATAATTTAGTGTTTATTTCTTGCAAACCTGTTCTTCACACTCTCCTTTTTGTGTTTTGACCTTTTAGCTCTACCCAGCTGGCAAATTCTATTAGAAATAGCGAAGAGAACGTTCACAATGCGCTAACAAAGTGTAACGCGTGCCTATTGCATACTTTTGGGCTGATAAAGCAAGTTTACCCTCGAAATGTATGCAATGTGAACTACACAAATGCTCCATGACTACGGCCTTGATTCTCAGCGTTTGTAATAATGATAATGTGTTTTCGACTTTCTTACTAAAGTTTGTTTTAGATAATTCTACTTTAAAACTGTTATACGTGTTCTATGCATATGAAACGTTTCGTCGAGAAGTAGCGCATTGCCTATTCAAGTCCATATTTGCCTAGCTTTCAAACGCAGCATACATCAAAAGTCAGTAGTCCACATCGACGGTCTACCACCTCTACCATCCCGTGAGGTAGCGTCCGTCCACACAATTATGCATAATTGTCGCTATAAATTATCCAAATGTACACAATTATCCTCACTCTAATCAGGTTTCCGTTCTCCTTCCTCTTGTTGCACGCTCTGTTAGATCCGGTTTCAGTGCGATCCTGTCGCCGCAGCACCAGCGATACTCGGTGACAACCGGTGAAGGAACTGTGAAAAAATCAAACCCTCACAAAGCAAATCGTACCCTCCGCACTCGCTGGGCTCGATGGTTCGGAGTATGGCGCAAACGGAATGCCCGCTTTACGGAAGCTCCGAAGCACAATTAACCCCTCCGAGTTTGGGCAGGCACATTTTTATTCGCTCGGGTTTCACTGTTTTTTTTTGCTGCCTGGACCACCCGGAGTGAGTTTTTTCCTCCCATATGGTGACTTCTGAAAGCGATACGTGTACACAGGCCCAAGTGCCCGCCAGAAGCCGGTGGTTCATTAATCATACAAACCGTGTTGAAAAAAGAAACAACCCGAACCCTTATTTGTTTGCTGCGTGAGGGAGCTAGATAGGGTTGGAGCTAGTCGAGCGGTCGGAGTTAGATTGTAGTAGCGAAGACTTTATTGAAATAGTGAACAGCTACGAGCCTTTTAGTGGTAGCCGAGCGCTTTGCCTTCCTCCAGGATCACGATGATCGAGTCAAGCGTTTCTTCGGCCGTCGCGATGATCTGCTCCGGTGGAAGCAGGAATCCGTACTCACCGGTATCGCGCAGCTCGTACGCAAAGGTGAGCGGAGTCTGGAGGGTGCCCTTCACCCAGTCCAAGCTGCTGCCCGAGGCAATGTCTGTTACGGCGAACGATAAGCATTAGTACCCGCGTTGGGCCGAACGAACCCAGCACAATACTCACAGATAATTTCGGCAATGTTTCCAACCTTATAGACGCTACCGTGTCGCTCCTGCAGCTTTGCGATCGCCTTTGTTCCAATTTCCATCTGCGCGTGATAAGCGTGTGCAATGACAGTTCAATTAGCGCAATCAATAAACGGCACGATACGGCGATAAGAGGGCCACTCACCAGTTCGTAGTAGTTATCAAGCGGTTCTCTTGTATGTCCGTACGGTACCATCAGCAGCTGGCCGGACGAGTGGAAGTCGAGATAGGTGGACAGATTAGGGATGGTACTGATGTACTGCGAAAGCGTTCGTGTCTCAATCTCCGAGAAAGGTTCCGGTCCGGAGAAGGTGTCCGCACAGGGCAACGTGGACGTTCCTCCCTCTGAAAGCAGAAGTTGAAGATCAGATTCTAAAGTCTACTCGAAACCTGAGCTAAGGAACACAAACTTACGGTTAAACATGTAGTCCCAGTTCCGGTTGGGGTCCACACCGTAACAGAGCACATTCTGAAGCGACCGGGTCTTGCGCCACAGGCGCGTGTTGGTATGCGTGTACACATACCCGTCCGGGTTGGCTACCGGCACGACATACCAGTCGTAGTTCTCGGCAATGTTCCGAACGGCGGGATCGACCGACGTCAGCAGCTCGTTCAGCACCCAGGTCACGGTGGCCGCACTGATCCACTCGCGTGCGTGAATCGTACCCTCGGTGAAGACGGCCGGGTTGCCCGCCTTGTACGACACCTTCACGCCTCGAATCTGACGTCCCTCGTACGTCTGTCCGGCCACGATCGGGCTGACCACGTCCGGGTACTGCTCGACCAGCGTATCCAGCCAGCCGTAGATGTCCTCCAGCGTGTGGTACGCGGTCCAACCGAACGTTTCGCGGCGACCGCGCAGCTGCCGATCGATCACCGCCTGCAGGTTTTCGAAGGCCATCTCGGCCTTGAGCGAAAACTTGCGATCGAGTTCCACAAAGTCGGCCGCTTTGTGCGGCGGAACGACCAGCTTGACGGTGGTGTTCAGATGCACCGGATCGGTCAGGAACGCGTATCCATCCGGGAACTGCTCGATGAGCTGAAGCAGCTCCAGCTGCTCCACCCGGTCGATGGAGAGCTTGTACACACGGTAGTTATCGTACCGTGCCGGTTCGGCTTGCACGGAGGAAGCGGCCACTAGGGCGACCAAAAGCCACACAACTGCCCTGACGGATGCCATGATGGCGACTGATCGTACCGGCAGGATGGAAGGTGTGAGGTAGGTCGGACTGTCTTGTGGTCTTATCGTGGGACATACTTTGAAGAGCGGCTCCATTGTGATAGCTCTAAACAATGGAGCCAAACTATCGCACATATCGCGTTCAAGGGAGATAAGCAAGCGCACTTATGAATGGCGTGCGACTGTTAAGCCTCAATTTGTGCATGGCTCGGGGCTATCGGAGTATCAGTTATGACAGCTAACGAGGCCTTCATAGGACACAAACATAGACGAGCATGTTGGACACGAATTTTCTTAAAAAAGCATCAAGAAACTGATAAGATGCTAGCGCGCCACTTAAAACTAACGTCGTTAGCGTTAAAGTACTTGACTTCTTGAAAGGATGCTCTCCCGTCAAGGATGCTGGCATCCTCCGTTCGTGAAGATTTTTTGTTCCTTCTTCAGCCTCCAGTGGCATTCTAATCAGGTTTCCGTTCTCCTTCCTCTTGTTGCACGCTCTGTTAGATCCGGTTTCAGTGCGATCCTGTCGCCGCAGCACCAGCGATACTCGGTGACAACCGGTGAAGGAACTGTGAAAAAATCAAACCCTCTCAAAGCAAATCGTACCCTCCGCACTCGCTGGGTTCGATGGTTCAGAGTATGGCGCAAACGGAATGCCCGCTTTACGGAAGCTCCGAAGCGCATTTAACCCCTCCGAGTTTGGGCAGGCACATTTTTATTCGCTCGGGTTTCACCGTTTTTTTTTTGTTGCCTGGACCACCCGGAGTGAGTTTTTTCCTCCCATATGGTGACTTCTGAAAGCGATACGTGTACACAGGCCCAAGTGCCCGCCAGCGCACTTATGAATGGCGTGCGACTGTTAAGCCTCAATTTGTGCATGGCTCGGGGCTATCGGAGTATCAGTTATGACAGCTAACGAGGCCTTCATAGGACACAAACATAGACCAGCATGTTGCACACGAATTTTGTTAAAAAAGCATCAAGAAACTGATAAGCTGCTAGCGCGCCACTTAAAACTAACGTCGTTAGCGTTAAAGTACTTGACTTCTTGAAAGGATGCTCTCCCGCCAAGGATGCTGGCATCCTCCGTTCGTGAAGATTTTTTGTTCCTTCTTCAGCCTCCAGCGGCAAAAAAAAACAAACCACTTTATCTTATCGGTGAATCCATTTGGAAAATGGATCTGTAAATTTTCGGTCCTGCATCCCGTACATCGGCATGTATGCATACCGGGCGAGATTAGCCCGCGTAGAAACTCGTGTCTCATGAAGCCCCATTGTCTTCCTTCCCATGGCGAATATAATCGAGTAATAGCACACGGTGTAGTACACATCCTTGCCCATCCATACACCGCTCCATAAGAAGAAAGTGGCTGTGAGCTAAATGCTTTTCCAGCGCTTCGTGCTATAAAAATGATAAGGACTAAGAAGGGTGAAGTTGCTCCCGCGTCCGTCCGGAATCTGCCGAGGGAAACGTTCCCTTGCCACTCGTTGCTACACATGACAATGTTCGCCCCCTTCAACGGCCCCCTTTCTGGGAGCGCAAAGTTCACACACACCCACGAAAAGAAAATATTATCTGCCTCAAGATTATTAATCTGATGAATATCGAATGTGAAGGGCGTTTGGTGGATGTGAAAGGCTCTCCGAGGAGACGCTCCGAGCCAATCAAGTCCTACACGGGAGCAATAAATTTTATCCCATCCGGCGTGGTGCCCGCGCTTTTGAAGTCAGCGGTGTACAAGAAAAAACAATCTCTTCCGCGGGCTAATAAATAAATAAACCCGGCCAAACAAGATGTGTTACATCCAATTTACATACGAAAGAAGCATCACATCCGGGCCGGGTGTGTCTAAAGAGAAGAACAAACTCACACTAAACATTTCTGCCCGCACCAGGTAAGATCCGTTGTAGTCCCGGCTTTCGGCTGAGTCTTGGGCCGGGTTGCGTGCGTGCTTTTAATGGTGTGCGTTATGTTGGCAAGTGATTTTCCGTGCGTTGTAAAACAACCCAAACGCCGGGTGGAAGCGGCGGCCGTACATCGCTACTGATCGCGACCCATTACGAATTAGCATAAGAATGGCGGGCGGAAATCGCGCACTCGCGTACTCGGCAATGGCGGAGCATGGCAGGCAGGCCATAAATTGTAACCCCCGAGCGTTTGTTTATTGAGTGAGCTCAATTTAATGGCCCATTAACTGGCGGATGGCGCGTATTGATGGATGAATGGGCGAAGGAAAATTAAAATCTGGGATCCTGGCGAGTGCTTCGGGCTAATCACACCGCACCGAAATTGCCGGGCGATTGAACTTAACCGGTAATTGGCCATAAAAGTGGTACAGTATGGTGGAAATTAACGTTTAATGCACCTTTGACACCGTCTAACGCAAACACTGTTATACGACCTCATAATTGGACTGATTGTTATACTAAAATAGATCTGATTTTACTAATCTTTTATATGTTTCTCGAGTACCAACTGTATCGTGTGTGAAAAACAGCTCCACTAGAAACAATAAAAGACGTTGCATACTTCTAGGCGCAAATGTACCCAAGACACAAACCTGTCCCACAAGAGAGGGGTGTGATTGAGTTAGGCCATTGTTTGTTGAAAATTATGTCTGCCATGTGCTAGTATGAAAATAGTCATTAAAAGGACATTCGACAAGATTCAAAAACCTAAAATCTTGATGAAATATCATCTACCATGTTGTACTAATTGCTCACTAATGAATGTCGAGACGACTAAAACAATGACATCATGCAATGAATATCCTGCTGTCTCAAGCGTGCTTGAAATGCTATAGAACTTAATATGTTTCCAAGGAATCTGCTCCTTGGAATCTTCAACGAATCACCAATACAGCAGGAGCAGCTACAATCAACTTATTATCTAAGACCTGAGTTCAACACTCTTCTGGAGAGTTTCTTTTGAATTTCAACAACTTTTAACATAAGACAATCAACTATCGTTCTCAGTGTTATACAACACAAGAGCTGCCGAAACTGTCATAAAATTGAAAGTCCTGATTTCGTGCCTGAACAATCCCAAGAAATAAAAAACGAATCCCACAAACTCAGGATGAGTTCAACGCTTCAACGCGCCAAAATTTCGTCCTTTCCCAAGAACCGATTCCCGGGATTCGTTCGATCATAACTCACCCAATCCATAAATCATATTCCACACACGAACCTCCTCATACTCTTTCTTCTGCGTGAACGTACGGAAACTTTGGCAAAACTAATATTTCAAAACTTCTCGCAAGACCACGCAGACGAGCTGTCGAATGGGTCGATCGTTCCGTCGGTGTGGTCACCGGCCGAGCGCCCGCGCTCGCGTCCACGAAAGGACACATAAACGGACCGGTACGGAACTCATTTTTCTCGATTGCACCCGGCGTTGGCCTCTCGGGGGAATATCGGCGCAAACCTCGGCCGCTACACCGGGCTGCCATTTGTTTCGCCCGAGCTCTAGGAGGAGTTCTCCGAATTACGGGGAGTTAAGTAACGCCGAAGGAAGCGGCGGCGGCCACTACACAAATCGACCCACGGTGGTCCGTGGTAGGTGGCTTCTCCGGGCGTGATAAAGGATTTTATTGCAATCACGTAACTATTGTGATGGGAATAAATATATTTTTCTTCCCTTTTTCGGTCGTTTTTTTTTTGTTGTTGCTTCGGCTGGACCTGCAAGGGGCCGGTCGGTTGGTCATGTTAATTTTTCATCTTCCAAAAACACCACCCAGCGTCCCCGCACATTCTAAGGCCTCCTATTCTCCTGCCCTGCACTGATGGGTGTTTTATTGTTTGTTGATCGGTTTGTGAACCACACGACAATTCGAGGCCCGGGCTCGGAGAAACGGAGTAACTCCCCTGGGGCAGCCAAAACCTCAGGGTTTCATCAGGGAATGCGTCCAAATCCCGTCCAAATTGTTGGTCCATGTGACGTGTGTGTGTGTGAGTGTTTGTCCGGCACCTGCGACGAGTCGTCTCGGGAAAATCTTGCACGCAGATAAATCGGAGGAAAATATTTTAAATATATCCACCCTTTGCGGGAAGGAATGTGTCATGTCAGTGCTTTGCTGGAATGCTTCCTACCGTGAGCTCATTTTCCACCGTGTCGAGTGTCGTTAGCAAATTACCAAGCGGATTTGTTCGTCCTTTGGTTTCCATCCAATTCGCCCTCCTCTTCAACCCACCGTAATCCCTTTTCACACAAACAAATACAAATCAACCGGAATGGGAGTGAAAGCGAAATGGGAAAAGCCGTCCAGAAAATGGGTTTTGATGGGATTCCGCCCTCCTGCCTGCTGTATTTGAATATGAATGACAAATATACGCATTGATCGAAAAGGGAACGGTTCGACCGGGAGCTGATTTTAAACCACCATCTCAGCGCTGCCAAGAAATGCATTTTTTGTGTTTTATTGATGGAAGTGATAATTAACATCCGTGGATCAATATACCGGGCCGCGATTGATGGATCGGTACCCGCGGCCTGGAGCCGGCATTATCCGGCGCTGAAATTCGATCCATCCACTAGCGCTCGTTCGCTCCTGCTGTCTCGTGGAAGCTAATTGAAACCGAGACGACGACCACCCGCCGGGCACCGAACAGGGCTGGTGCGCGAAAATGATATGCGCTTGTTTGAATCGCTGACAGGCGTGCGTTTTCCTCCTCTGTTTGCTTTTGTTCGATTCGGGTTCGATTTTGTTTTCCATTGCGCATTGTCAGGTGCTAAATAGAAGGGGCGATTGTTTTTATCAACAGTTGGATTGTTGGTTTGGTCGCCGCTTTGGGCAATGTCAAACAGTTTTGTTCGCTGCTTTTTTGTTGTTTACGGTGAGTTTTGTGGGTTTTAGATTAATTAAGAGGAGCTAATTAACGATTTTCCCAATTGTTTTCACGTATAAGCAGCGTACATTCAATTGAATGTTAATTATTGATAGATGTTGTTTTCAGTTTCATCAGTAAACTGAAGAAGACCGGCTAGATTTTGATGATTTCTCCGAGTTTTTGAAACGTTAAAAACGCTGAAAAGTAGTTCCGCTAGTGCGCTGGAAAGTAGTTCCATGCATTGCTGCTAGGTGGCGCTAGAGTGTTGGGTCAGAGAGGGTGAGGTGTGACTAGTAAAAAAGTGGAGCGTAGTCTTGAGGTAACGAAATGCCAAGAGAGAGTCAATAACTTCCAAACAATTGGAACAAATGATTAAAATGGTGGTTTTTCGTGACAGACAGGTTTACTGAAATTGAAAACTAGATCAAAATATTGAACAAGATGTTGAAAACATCGAACCATTAACGTTTGATATAACTTTATCGTTTTGACCGTACAGAAAGCTTGCAATTCTCAAAAGGGAGCACTATGCATCAGACTGGTAAAATATTTGCTTCAAACGTTGAACCATTTCTTCAACTTCAAGATCTCACACGAAAGAGTTATCAAGGATATGGATCAATTGAAGGTCCTGCTCTGCTGAGAATTTGAAGCATGACTTTTTTGATGACTTGGACTCACCTAAAGGCATCTAGTAGTCCAGAAACTATCCTAACCCAACGATCCTAACCGATCCTAGATTTGATAGTGCGGGATTCGTTGTATTCTAGTTACAGATACATTGGATCCAAACTAGCACGCTCGCCAAATGGTAGCACGCTCACCGATTAGTGAAGGTTAGTGAGCAGACTTACTTCAGTAAGAATATCTTATCCCAGTCTTCCTGAACTTTGTACGTAGAAAATGTTCTAAAATACAAACCGAAGGCACCAATTTTCCAATTTTCATCTGATTTGGTTTTTGGGATATATTAAAAAACAGAAAAGGTTCAAGAGTTTGATACTATATCGGTAACTAGAAAACCGTCATAATTCATCCAAATGTCCTGTTGAAAAATGGAAGCTACTGTCAATATGCACCCTCTCTCTCTCTCTCTCTGTGCTGTTCATTTTTGTAGAAAATGATGTAAAAATTTCATACTAACAGCCTCATTTCCCTTCGTCCAGCCAGTGTGACGCAATGAAGTGTCAATTGGTTGTTCGGCTGATTGAGCGCCGCGTTCCGGACGCGCTGCCAACACTGCTAAAGAATTCATTTTAACGGCAGGCCACCACTCAAAACTGTCCAGCAAACGATGTCATTTCCTTTTGCAATATGCCAGCATGCACCGTTCCAGCACGCAGTCCTCAAAGAAAGATCCTTACCGGGCGAGGCATATCGTCGCAGGGATATTAAAAATTTATTACACCGAAGACGCAACGCGAATGAAGCCGAGTTGTTTGTTGTTTCTTTTTTTGGCGTTGGTGCTGTTTCTCACCTCATTCCGCACGGCACGGCTACGAGCCCACATAAAAATATAACGAGATTGTCAACTTGGGAGCGACATTCGCGCGCCGTTGCCGAAGAAATGCGCATGAAACTTTTTTTCTCTGCTTTGCTGGCGAACTCGAAATTGTTTAAAGAGCCGTATAATAAATTTGTTATCCCTCGGAGGAGTGTTTTATTTTTTTTCTCTCTCTCCATCCGCCAACTTCTTCGCCGACGAGGGTGTGGGACTGCATTCGAACCCCTCAAGGAGTTGCTTGCTTTTTTCTTGTTTGGTTTCACCACCACAAGGGTGGCTCGAAGATCACGAGTGTTGGAAGCGGCGGTTGGTGCATTTGTTCTTTGGCGCATAAGAGAAAGTTGCGCTTTTCTTGCGCGGCAAGAGCAACGCACCCGCTGCGGTGGGTGGGTGAATTGATAAACAATAGGTTTATCAAATTTAAATCTATATTACCACCGTGAGCGTAAACGCAGCTCGCTTATAAAACACTCGTTCCCGGGCCGCAGCGATCGCTCCTTATTACCGCGCGAAAACCATCCCCTTCTGGGCGTGATTTTGTTTCCGGTGCGACCTGTAGCAACTTTTTCGCTAAACCTACACATGCTTTTTCCTTTCGCCAATCCATATGGGTACCATTAATTTGGCAGTGTGTGCGGTGGCGCGCTGCGTCGCGGATGATTTGCGTAATCGTTTTATTGGAAGTCATTGGCAATTCCGTGGATTTGCATGGGTGGGTTTTTTTATTTATTCTTTTTTTTTCGCCCACACGCGGAACAAACCGCGTAATGATGCCCGTCAATATTTCAGATTTGCACTCCATAACCATTAGCGGCAGGAGAGGGGGAGAATAGAAAAGGGAAACCATTTGCGGTGCACAGTTTTTTCGGTGGGAGATAAGGAAAAGGCATAAATTCGTTAGTTGGTGCGAGTACTTAATGCAAAAAAGAAATATTGCTCAGAAATGCGCTACCCCTGTTTAAAATATATATATATTTTATGTTTTAGAGTAGATATTAGATCCAAACATACAAGCTGATCGCCATTAGAACTTGTCTCTCCTCGATTGTTTTTCCACATATCTCACACTGTACATATTCAAATTTAAAAGATGGAATAATAAAAACAATAATCGGAACAGAAACTTCTCGATGATAATGATGAAGTCCTTTTTCATTCCATTAAAAGTGTTTCATGTTTCAAATAGTTTCTTGATACCATAGCAACCATAGAAAAAAGGCTTTTAGCAACCTCCGTTTAGTTGCGCCCTCTATTGGAAGATCACGGAAGTAAACTAAAACTTGTGTTTTGACCAGTTTTACATTTACGATGATTTATCAAAGAAAGAATTTCTAATGCAGAAAGGATACAATTTATAAAATTATAGGCAATGCATATTTTTTGAGATATTTTCCCCATTATCGATCAATAAATGACGTGGCTAAAATAGAAAACAATACCATCGAAATATGCATCTTTACTTATTTTCAACAAGTTTCCTGGTCCATCACAATGGTTTCTATTCCCTTTCTCTCGGTGTAGTACTCTCATGTTGTGTTTGTTGAACAGTTCACCTTTACACGAATACTAAACAACCTGTGCTCTGTATTGGACCTGTTAACACATTCTAAACATTTCCATATGCGTCCATTATCAACATTCTCCTACAGCTAAACATTATCACCAACCAACACCAACCAACCGACATATCGTTGTGTTTTGACCAGTTTTACATTTACGATGATTTATCAAAGAAAGAATTTCTAATGCAGAAAGGATACAATTTATAAAATTATAGGCAATGCATATTTTTTGAGATATTTTCCCCATTATCGATCAATAAATGACGTGGCTAAAATAGAAAACAATACCATCGAAATATGCATCTTTACTTATTTTCAACAAGTTTCCTGGTCCATCACAATGGTTTCTATTCCCTTTCTCTCGGTGTAGTACTCTCATGTTGTGTTTGTTGAACAGTTCACCTTTACACGAATACTAAACAACCTGTGCTCTGTATTGGACCTGTTAACACATTCTAAACATTTCCATATGCGTCCATTATCAACATTCTCCTACAGCTAAACATTATCACCAACCAACACCAACCAACCGACATATCGACGACTTCACACCACAAGACGTGTGCACCGCACGGAAGGTAATACACTTTACGGTACCCGGGGGAAATAACAGATTAATTTATTTTAATTAATGGCAATTGGTGCAATTGCAATGCGGCGGTGCGGCCAGCTGGTGTCAGTAATTTGTACTGCGAGTTGTTGCTGCTGTTGTCGGCATTTTATTACGGCGCGGGCTGCGGTCGCCGCAGCACGGGAAGATGAATTACTGACAGGGCCGTGTGCTAATAATCATCCGCGCGCGCGTTTGTGTGTGTTTTGTTTGTGTGGAATTAATGCAATCCTAGGGAAAGGGTCAATCGCGGTGGACGAAAGGGTTTTGACGGAAAGGGTTTCTAGACAAAGGCCATGTTTGCTTGTGTTTGGTGCAAACAATCGATCGATCGGGTGTTGGTGAAACAATACGCTTTTATTTGTGTGTGGGACAAAGCATGGGAGAGTTTGAGGAAACGAATAAACTCTACTTTACATAATTAAAGTACATTAATTGGTGGAGGACACGCATTAGGAATATTTCGACTGTAAATGATCGTCCCGATCGGGTCATACTGCTGCTGATTTACGTCATTTATAGCATATTCTAATTTTATATAAACGCTTGCAGAGTTCTTTGTGTTTTTGTTTTGCACACATTTTTCTTTGTTTTTTGATAATTTTGGATAATTTGTTGGATTTTTCATACAGTTTTTTCGTTTTTTGCCTTTGAACCGCAATTTTCTTTCAAAATATGCGTTTGCCTTACTTTATTGTCTGAAGCTGTGCGTCCTTGTATTTTAGATCCATTTTAGATTAATTTTGGTTTATTTTTGTGAATGCTATCTTATTTTGCTCTTTTTTATTGCAATTTGAGTGTTGCTAGAGAGATTATCATCAAAGTATTTAGTGCATCGCCGTACACAACTTCCTTCGTTTTCCGCCAGATGGCCCTTCTGTCGTTTTTCGATCAAAATTTCGAAAACAACTTTCACCGTACAACCATTTCTCGTCATTAATCATACTTTCCACGCACACATGTCACGAGTCTTGCCACCTCCCATGCATTCATTCCGTACCATTTCACACGTTCTGTTATTTTTTTGATTATAAAAAGTATCTACCGTCGAGAGAAGAATTACAAGGATTTAGCCGTGCTACGAACCGAAGCCAGGTTGCTCGGTGAAGCCCGTGAACAAGGACACCAACATATCGATGGACCTGTTAACACATTCTAAACATTTCCATATGCGTCCATTATCAACATTCTCCTACAGCTAAACATTATCACCAACCAACACCAACCAACCGACATATCGACGACTTCACACCACAAGACGTGTGCACCGCACGGAAGGTAATACACTTTACGGTACCCGGGGGAAATAACAGATTAAAGAAATGCGCTCTAATTTTATTCACCATACCGGACCCGGAAATCGAACGAATCACCCCAAACGACCCCATGTCCGATCCGTGCTGCGAAAGCGGCTGCCATTTTCTTCCGCAAGTCTGTTTAAACGTGTGGCTACAACAATTATCACACCCGCTCAATCGGTCGTGCTCGTGTGGCGAAGTCGCCATTCCGTCTTCGCGCAAAGTCAAGGGGTTTGGTTCAAAATAAAAGGACGAAAAAAAAACCACCTGCATGTACATGAAACGCTCATGTTTAATTTAAATACCGACCGAGTCCGGGCGTCCGTTTGCGTCCGATAACAATTACCATATTACCGGTGCTTATGTCGATTCGGTTCAATTGGAAGCGAATAAATTTAGCATAAACCGCCCACCCGCCGCCCACGGATAAAAACCGGAAGGAAAAGACGCATCCTGTGTCCTGTTTAAAATTAATCACTCGCCCGAAGCCCGGGGTGATCGGGGTGGCAGTAAATTTTCCCGTACCACCCAACTCCTCCCCCACGGGAGCATTCACTCACTCACACCCCTCCACTCGCCCAACACCCCCTCCTCCTCCTCCCGCGCACAACGTGTCTGGGGATGTGTGCGGAATCGAATTGTTTTATTTTCGGGCTGGGAAATGGGTTTTTTCCCCAAATTTACTAATAAAATATTCCACCGCGTGACCCGCGTGAGTGGAACGGACAAAAAAGTCACTTCCGCCGAAAAGCAATTGCGATAAAATGAGCCCAAAACTGTGTGTGACCTCTATAGCGAAATGAGTGTGAAAGGGAGAGAGAGAGAGAGAAAGAGAGCGCGTGAAAAAGTGTGTGGAAAATTAATAAACAGTAATGCATCGCAGCAAGCGTGTGCGCCATCGATTGTTGATTGTTTGCCGTGTGTGTGGAGTTGCAATTGCATTTTTTCAACGTTTTTTTTTTTCAATTTTTCTTCCTTTTTGCGAATTTTGGTGCTCTTCTCGTGAGGCACATTATGGAGCTTTTGTCGTGTGCCTTTCGACCCAAAGTACCCGATTTCCGAGCGCTGGGAATTGTGGAAAGCGGGCGGAAAAACAAAACAAAGCCAACAAAAAACAGAAAAAAACGAAACCGAAAACGGTCCCCACGTCATTAAGTTCCGTTTTTATTTATGATCGTAAATTTATTAATTATTATTTCAATTCATTCCAGCTCGGCCCAATCTCGCCCGTGTCCCTGCCGTTCCTTGGGGCCAGGCGCATTTCAAACCGAACGAATGCATTATGCGCCGGCCAACGGCAGCAGCAGGCCGTGGATTGCGGTTGGAGGCGCGAGCGAAACATTTTCCACCGTGAGCTTTTCGCCAATTTATTGACCCGCGCACCGGGGTGGGGTGGGGTGAATTACAATTTATTTTAATTAATGGCAATTGGTGCAATTGCAATGCGGCGGTGCGGCCAGCTGGTGTCAGTAATTTGTACTGCGAGTTGTTGCTGCTGTTGTCGGCATTTTATTACGGCGCGGGCTGCGGTCGCCGCAGCACGGGAAGATGAATTACTGACAGGGCCGTGTGCTAATAATCATTCGCGCGTGTATGTGTTTTGTTTGTGTGGAATTAATGCAATCCTAGGGAAGGGGTCAACCGCGGTGGTCGAAAGGGTTTTGACGGAAAGGGTTTCTAGACAAAGGCCATGTTTGCTTGTGTTTGGTGCAAACAATCGATCGATCGGGTGTTGGTGAAACAATACGCTTTTATTTGTGTGTGGGACAAAGCATGGGAGAGTTTGAGGAAACGAATAAACTCTACTTTACATAATTAAAGTACATTAATTGGTGGAGGACACACCTTTACACGAATACTAAACAACCTGTGCTCTGTATTGGACCTGTTAACACATTCTAAACATTTCCATATGCGTCCATTATCAACATTCTCCTACAGCTAAACATTATCACCAACCAACACCAACCAACCGACATATCGACGACTTCACACCACAAGACGTGTGCACCGCACGGAAGGTAATACACTTTACGGTACCCGGGGGAAATAACAGATTAAAGAAATGCGCTCTAATTTTATTCACCATACCGGACCCGGAAATCGAACGAATCACCCCAAACGACCCCATGTCCGATCCGTGCTGCGAAAGCGGCTGCCATTTTCTTCCGCAAGTCTGTTTAAACGTGTGGCTACAACAATTATCACACCCGCTCAATCGGTCGTGCTCGTGTGGCGAAGTCGCCATTCCGTCTTCGCGCAAAGTCAAGGGGTTTGGTTCGAAATAAAAGGACGAAAAAAAAAACCACCTGCATGTACATGAAACGCTCATGTTTAATTTAAATACCGACCGAGTCCGGGCGTCCGTTTGCGTCCGATAACAATTACCATATTACCGGTGCTTATGTCGATTCGGTTCAATTGGAAGCGAATAAATTTAGCATAAACCGCCCACCCGCCGCCCACGGATAAAAACCGGAAGGAAAAGACGCATCCTGTGTCCTGTTTAAAATTAATCACTCGCCCGAAGCCCGGGGTGATCGGGGTGGCAGTAAATTTTCCCGTACCACCCAACTCCTCCCCCACGGGAGCATTCACTCACTCACACCCCTCCACTCGCCCAACACCCCCTCCTCCTCCTCCCGCGCACAACGTGTCTGGGGATGTGTGCGGAATCGAATTGTTTTATTTTCGGGCTGGGAAATGGGTTTTTTCCCCAAATTTACTAATAAAATATTCCACCGCGTGACCCGCGTGAGTGGAACGGACAAAAAAGTCACTTCCGCCGAAAAGCAATTGCGATAAAATGAGCCCAAAACTGTGTGTGACCTCTATAGCGAAATGAGTGTGAAAGGGAGAGAGAGAGAGAGAGAAAGAGAGCGCGTGGAAAAGTGTGTGGAAAATTAATAAACAGTAATGCATCGCAGCAAGCGTGTGCGCCATCGATTGTTGATTGTTTGCCGTGTGTGTGGAGTTGCAATTGCAGTTTTTCACCGATTTTTTTCAATTTTTCTTCCTTTTTGCGAATTTTGGTGCTCTTCTCGTGAGGCACATTATGGAGCTTTTGTCGTGTGCCTTTCGACCCAAAGTACCCGATTTCCGAGCGCTGGGAATTGTGGAAAGCGGGCGGAAAAACAAAACAAAGCCAACAAAAAACAGAAAAAAACGAAACCGAAAACGGTCCCCACGTCATTAAGTTCCGTTTTTATTTATGATCGTAAATTTATTAATTATTATTTCTACAAATTATTAGAAGCGTACACACGGAAGGTGTCAAAGGCCGTGGGTCATGGGTCGCCGACGTCTCCAAGGATTTGAGAGGCAGCGGAGCGGCACCAGGTGGTAAATCTCGCTAGCCGCCCTTTTCGCACCTCGACCTCAGCGCACGAGAAAGGATTAGCCGAAGGATCGCACCGGGAGGATCAATTTCCAAAGTCAAACACAGCCACCGAGACACCTTTCTCCTTCAGCCTACCGCTCCAAGTAGGCTTAGGGAAACTTTACGGAGTCGTTTTGATGGGATGAGCCGTAACTAAAGTGGTTATTTATGGTGGAGGAATGTGGCTGTTTGCTTGCTAGTCTTTTGTCCGCACCGCTCAGGCTACCGGAATGAATGGAGTAAGAGGAATGTTTTGTAAACTTCAGAGAATGGTATTGAATATAAATGGCGAGAAATATACATGGCGAAACATGGGCCACAATGGGAGCGCATTGAAGAGAAGCATTTCAAGTGAAGGCACGCCTTAAGTAATATTGCAGAGTCATTGATTTTTACGATAATATTTTGCAAGGTATACAATTGATAGGAAATAATGGGTTCCAGTCTTTTGGGCATTACTTCTCATCTGGTTGGAGTTCTAGCTTCAAGCTTGAAACGCATCTCAGCCAAGAATAGCATAAGCTTTATCATCTTAACTTACTTAGTGTGAAATATTCGAACCTGAGGAGCTAATCAATATTCGGTTTCGTCTTAGCATTCAAACATCAAAATTAACTTGAGAGCAAAATCCAAACACAATTTTTCCGTCCCAATCCATTAAATAAATTGTCCTGATCTCGGGAAAATAGAGTCAATTATTGACGGCCTCTAAAATGAACCACAAAAATAGAAAATCGTAGAAAATCTTGTCTAAACTAATGAGTATGTTTGTTCGGATACAAATAGGTAAGATTTTTATAAACTAGTTAAAAAATATAGTTAAATTTAGAGATTGAAGTTGGTTCAGTGTGAAGAGTAGAGATCCAAAGAGATGATTTTAATATATTAGTAAACCCAAAATGATAGCCTACTTTTTCCAAAAAATATTGTATTAAAGAAACCTACGCCTCTTTCAAACGTTCGATCGAAGCTACAACCACAAACACCTTCGCAATACCTCGAACGAATCGTCTGATCGAATCTCCCGACGCTGGTCCTGAATCCTCCGAGACTTTAAACACCCGAAATCTGGGCACCATTGTTCCGGAAGGAGTTATCCGGTCGATTATGACGCTTTAAGCTCCGGGTTCTGCTACTCGCTGCTCCCAGGATCCCGTTCGGCTACGCACAACCTACACATGATTGAATCCATGTGTTGCCGACTGGCTTCCGGTGGCTTCCTGGTGGCTTCGGAACTCGGTTTCTCCCCTGCAACAACAACAACAACAAAAGGAAAACAAACCAACACATGCTTCGAGCATCGCTCCCAGAGAGAGAGAGAAAAAAAAACCGGGGGCAACGAGAACCGCCCACACCCGTCCGGTCAGCCCCTGGTTCGGGCCGGTCAGTCCGGTTGGTCAATTTAGAAATTGATGAATTTATGAGTCCCCAGCGGGGTGGACCGCTTTTTTGCGGTCGGCGCACTATCTAATGGGATTAATCAACCCCTTCTCGGGGGTTCACGCCGGTACGGGACACTCTCTTCGGGGTGTGGACTCTCCCAGGCTTTTTTTGTGTGTGTTCTGGTCCGGCTGAAGAGACCGATCCGACGCGCCCGGGGTTTGGCGAGTTTTTTTTTCTTCTTTCCTAGTGGCCATCGGCCGATTCGGCGTGATAATCGGCAAGGCGGCCCCGGGCCCGGGTGTGTCACACCACGGGATATTTACGACCGGGTCCGGGTTTCGCAAGAGGGGGATGCGCAACACATTCGAACGGCACGAGATTTGACCCAGTGCGAACGCTGGGTGCGGTTTTACAAAACCCAGCACCAGCGTCAAAGACGGTGTCCAGAACTTTTTTTTTTGTTTTCATCTCCCACAGCCCTCCGGCTCATTTGTGTTTCCCGAGCAACGAGTGGAAAAAGGGTTGGCAAACTCACTTTTTTCACTACCTGAGAATCTTTGCGGCACACGTGGTGATGCATGTGCGTGTACGTGTCACACTCAAAACGGACACACATATGGCCTTCGGGCAGGGCACGGAGAAGGGATCGCTGGGAATAGGTTTTATCGTTTATCTAATAGCTCCGAGCGGCTCGTTGGCGCGATCGGATCGAAAGATAGCGATATCTATTTGTTGCACATTACAAATCATCTCGTTTTTGGGAAGGCTAATCATGTTGGCATAGGAAGGAGGATTTGCATGATAAAATGAGAATGTGTTTGTTTATTTGACGTGTGTAAATAGATCATTTGTTTTGATGTCACTTTATGAATTGGATCTAAAAGTGTTAGTTTTATATTATGAAGAAAAACAAATGTAAATAAATACACAGTTCGATCATGTGAAGGAAACAAGAATTAACAAACTATCATAAATAACAACAACTAGGAAAAAACTTATAAGAAGTAGGATATACAGAGTTTCTTTTTACATAATTCTTCACTATTCATCACACTTCTTCATGTTCCTAGCACTTGGTACGGTTTCATAATTTTGTGAAAAATACGAAAAAATTCAATGAGTTTTTTGTTGATTATTTGATATAAAAAGAATACTATAGAAGTTGAACCAGGAGAAACTATTTTAAAAACTAGAACCTCTTGTAAAATGCATTTAATAATGTAGAATGATACGAGTTACCTTATAAACCAGACAGGTAAACATGATAAATAGTTAACAATAACCAATAATATTAGATGCACTAAACCCATCATAATCAATTAAAAAATAGAAACAAGTCTAAGAATAAGAAACATAAACAAAACTTTATGGAAAATCTTGTCAGAACAAGACAGCTGTGCAAAGTCAAAGAGATTTCTTGAAGCAGAAAGTCAAAGAGATATCTGAAGGAATAAAAAGGAAGGAAAGGAAGGAATCAATCGGACAGTTACCACTGCATTAATTTGTATAATTCTCTTTTTTGTCCATTTTTTTTTTCAAAACAGGGTATGAATTCATTACTTTTTTCACTCCTCCTCATCGCACACTCATCCAGCACTTGGGGCTTGGGTGTTAAATTCCCATATTTCTTCATCTCGTCGCCCATAACCTCCGTCTGCGCTTAACACTCTCACTCGTCTGTTTTTTTTTTCTCTCTACTTTTCATCTCACACACAACCCGTTCCACGGAAGCAACGAACAAACGACAGCCCATTTGCAAGATTCTTGACATTTTTGCACCATTCCGAGTCGGGCGAAGCTCATCTGCACGAACGCATATGGCAACGAGTTGACCGTGGGGGCAAGAACCGGGCGAAAGAAAACAATACACTCAAGATGAAAACTCATGCATTTCCGAGCACGTACGCTCATTAGGGCAGACACTGCGTACGTAACGTACGTACCTACAGCCATCATGGTCATGTTTTCGTACGCTGAGTGCGTCCGGGTACGGGTTTGCCTCAAGATGACAATGTAAGCTCGGTGGTGAATGGGCCTTTGGTGGAGGATATAGCGAAGAACGTGCAATTCATTTTTCTCGGACCAAGTTCCAGCCCGGACGATGGGTGAAGAAAGGGAGCAGCACCTTGCACCGAATGTGCAATCCAATCATTTCTTCATTAGTACAAATGAATGCCGTGTAGTGTGGAAAGAAAAAAAAAATACTCACCAACCCTATCCAGCTCCGAATAAAGCCAACAGGGACCCTGTACCGGAAGGAGAATGCCGGCTGGTGGGTTTTGTTTGGAACACACCATTGATACCGCACGAAAAAAAAAGCAAAGCGACCCGAAGGGCGGTGACGAGCACCGTCGCGAAACGCGAAAAGAAAGCAGCCCTTTGAAGTGGTGGCAAGAAGCAGTCAAAGCACGAAAGAGCGCAGCAAAAAAATCACGAAAAAAAAGCACACACAAAAGAAATCCGCGCAAAGACCCGCACGCGGAACACGCCTTCTTCGGGCGAGCCGCGGTGCGGAAGACAGCAAGAAGCGCGCAACAAGTTCGTTTCTCTCCCTCCCCGTACGGGCGGCTGCGGGATGTTTTGGTTTTGTTTGGTGACTGCACGTTCGACGGCGCACGCTGCTGGGAGTCGCCCGCGTGCGCATGCACGCGTGAGATGGGAACATGTGCTCAGCCAATCTCATCCCAACGCGTTTTCTTGGAAAGCGTGTTTGCTCCTTGCACGCTGCTGTTGTCTCGCTCGCCCACACGGCCAGGACTTCGTGCTCTCCATCCGCCATCCCTGTTCAATCCCACGGCGACCGTTAAGCGGACCGGGCTGGCCTAGGTCCCAGCAGTACGAAAAGGATATCTCCTGAGTCGAATCACATCGGTCCCAGTAGGCTCCGCCCCAGTCCCATGGCACACGGCGGCGAGAGACAGCACGCGCTCTCTGTCTATCGCGCGCGCGTTTGCCGGTTTGCGCTCTCGTTTTGTGAGGGGAAATATTTCCCAACCACATGGTAGGATGTGGCAGGGTTCGTTCTTTGCGGTGAGTGTGCTGCAGAGGAGCACACATGGTTGTGGAAAACCGGAAAGTAACTCACGAGATCTACGAGAAAGGGCTTGAAGGGAAACTTCAGCGAAAAGAATGATGCTTAGATAAAGATTAGATAAAGAGATTAAAGTCTTTTTGGAACTGTTATAATCACTCTGGCTCGGGTTCAGGTACCAATTCTTTATCGAGATATCAGTATATCAGTATTTGGTCATTTGGCAGTATATCAGCGTTCCGAAATGTGGTCTTTAATTGTTGTTTGAATTCGAGAGTTAGGTTGACATCATACAATTATTTTACATTTGAAACTATACTGGAAGTGCTGCTATTCATCAACATACAGATGATGACATGTTCATGAATTTGGTTAGCTGTTCCAGTATCGGATCGCTAGATAATATCAATAAACAACAACACACACCCAAATATTTAAGCAGGGCTCTATGTGCCATCGAACAAACAAACACGTATCACTGAGGTGCTCCGTCAGACATACCAGACATACCAGACAAACAAGACAATGAACGAGACAGTTTTATTTTGTCTGGCATGTCTGATTCTCACCTCGAAACTGTAAAAACCTTGCAGTTTCATCCTGTGAATTGTCTGGAAGCGACTATTGGCGGCTATTTGTGTGTTGATACGTTTGTATTCGTAAAATTTGAAAAATTCACACGGCAGTCGTGTACATATGTCCGACGCCTCATAGAGCCCTGCCTTATTCGCCTGAGGTCCGCAACAAACATTGAAAATCCTTTTAAAAGCCTCTATCCGTACAGAAAGGTATCAGATGCGGTAATAGTGGATGCTTTGTTTTGATCCACCTTGGAAATGGAATCATCAGGCAAGCTATAAAAAAATGCTCCTTATCCATGCCTAAGACTTCCAAACAACATTGATGCTTACCGTGTGAAGGGACCTTCATATCGGTCCACGCGGCTCTCGTGAGAGTCCGTGGTTTTCCACAACCATTTGTTCCTCGGCCTCAACTCACTCAAAGCACACGAACCCTGCAGTGGCCAACCATTTTCCCCTCGCAAAACGAGAGCGCAAACCGGCAAACGCGCGCGCGATAGACAGAGAGCGCATGCTGTCTCTCGCCGCCGTGTGCCATGGGACTGGGGCGGAGCCTACTGGAACAGCAAAAAACAAAAAAATCGAAAACCACAACACAAAAGGGCCCCAGCAGCCCATAAATCAGCAAACACTGCGGCCGATGACACTTTGCGCGGGTTTTTGTAATGCGCGCCGCTGGTAATTAAGATCGCATCGGGATGATAAAAAACCGCGCGCCATTTTACACGCTGCGGCGAATTTATGATCGCGATTTTGTGCATAATTTATGCGCTCGCGAGCGATGTCATCGGGTATCCGCGCCGCAGCGTGTGTGCGCGAGCGAGACAGGGTCTAAGTGGAGAGCATCCATCCAGAAGCCATCCCAAAACACTTGCTCCCTTTTTTGTGCTACCGGGGATACGGTTCGCGTGCGCCTGAAAGGTAGGCAACACGCACGCACACACTTTCACATCGCTTTCGGGCAGGTTAGACTCATCGCGCTCCCCTCTTGACGCTGCTGCTGCTGAGGCTGTGTGTGTGTGTGTGTGCTTGTGTTTGTGGGTAAGGTTAGGATCCGATAGCCCGAGGCTGCGTTGAGGTGACTCAATAGACACGACTTGTTTGCTTTACCACCCGTGCTGCTCCAGCGTGGATTTGGAATCCGTGGAGAAATGGTCAAACCGCGAAGCCACCAATTTGATCCTGGTTGTGGTTTTAGCGTGTTTTTGTTTGATGTGCATTCCCACCTTCACGTGCAGTTTTCAGCTTTTTTGCTGCTTTCCTCTCGTCGATTGCTTGGATTGGGGAAGGCGCTTTTTGTGTGTTTCTCGCTGTCGTTGCAGTCGTTCAAGTTTGCGCTCCGACGGGGTTTTGTGTTGGATCGTTCTGTTCTGTTCTTCCGTATTGGAATGGATACGTGGTACAAATGGGTTACACTTCAGAGCTTTGTCGCTTCGGATTGAATCAGTGCTGATGCTGTCGTCGATAGGAGATTGAAGGATGAGATAAAGAGGCGTACCATTTAACGCAGAATTTATCAGATTCAGCGGCTCCGTTTCAGTATGTTCTTTGCACGCTGCTGCTTCAGCTCGGCCTCGCCCTGGCCGACGCTCGAGCTGGAATGGGGCCGGAAGCTGTACCCGTCGTCGGTGCCGCGCGGCGCCGGTGGCATGATGTTCGGCCTGCCGCCGACCGGTGCGGACATGAACCAGCCGCGCGGCCCGATGACGTCGCTGAAGGAGGAACCGCTCGGGGCCCGCGCCTGGATGCAGCCGGCCGTCGATCAGGCAAAGTAAATACCAACGTTCTTCAAGTGGAGTCGCGGAGTTGCTATTAGAACAGCAAAAAACAAAAAAATCGAAAACCACAACACAAAAGGGCCCCAGCAGCCCATAAATCAGCAAACACTGCGGCCGATGACACTTTGCGCGGGTTTTTGTAATGCGCGCCGCTGGTAATTAAGATCGCATCGGGATGATAAAAAACCGCGCGCCATTTTACACGCTGCGGCGAATTTATGATCGCGATTTTGTGCATAATTTATGCGCTCGCGAGCGATGTCATCGGGTATCCGCGCCGCAGCGTGTGTGCGCGAGCGAGACAGGGTCTAAGTGGAGAGCATCCATCCAGAAGCCATCCCAAAACACTTGCTCCCTTTTTTGTGCTACCGGGGATACGGTTCGCGTGCGCCTGAAAGGTAGGCAACACGCACGCACACACTTTCACATCGCTTTCGGGCAGGTTAGACTCATCGCGCTCCCCTCTTGACGCTGCTGCTGCTGAGGCTGTGTGTGTGTGTGTGCTTGTGTTTGTGGGTAAGGTTAGGATCCGATAGCCCGAGGCTGCGTTGAGGTGACTCAATAGACACGACTTGTTTGCTTTACCACCCGTGCTGCTCCAGCGTGGATTTGGAATCCGTGGAGAAATGGTCAAACCGCGAAGCCACCAATTTGATCCTGGTTGTGGTTTTAGCGTGTTTTTGTTTGATGTGCATTCCCACCTTTTCAGCTGCAGTTTTCAGCTTTTTTGCTGCTTTCCTCTCGTCGATTGCTTGGATTGGGGAAGGCGCTTTTTGTGTGTTTCTCGCTGTCGTTGCAGTCGTTCAAGTTTGCGCTCCGACGGGGTTTTGTGTTGGATCGTTCTGTTCTGTTCTTCCGTATTGGAATGGATACGTGGTACAAATGGGTTACACTTCAGAGCTTTGTCGCTTCGGATTGAATCAGTGCTGATGCTGTCGTCGATAGGAGATTGAAGGATGAGATAAAGAGGCGTACCATTTAACGCAGAATTTATCAGATTCAGCGGCTCCGTTTCAGTATGTTCTTTGCACGCTGCTGTATTTATCGGTCCTATTTTGCCCCAGTTTTACGTATTTTAATCTTTGCACTCTACACGTTTTTAGTACCAGTTTGAGTGCCATGTCTAAACATGTTGAACTCTTATCTTGTAAATAGCATATCTATTTTCCATATTAAATAGAGAAAATAGAGATGGACGGTTTTACAAAAGTAGTGCCTTTAAAAGTACAACACAGGGCAAAGGCTCTCACAACTAGCAAATTAGCTATTGAAGACAGTTTACATGGGTAAATTTGCCAATTATGTCAGCCAAGACATAATTTTAATTATTTTATTATTTATTATCAATGATAATGCACGAAGGACAACGTGGCCTTATTGCTTGTCGTTTTTATTAGTTACTTTTTATCAATATGAAATTTAAAAAATAAAATGTAACTAAAATATTGCTACTTTTCGCATCAGAGTAGGCATCACTCCATCGAGGGTGCAGTTTCCTCACGACATATTTTATCTGTGGTTGCTATGGGTTTTATTAAGGATGTAAGGATATGAGGATTGAATTTCAGGGCTGTAGAACAACACTTCAAAAATCGTATCCAAAAAAACTTTCAAGAAAAATATCTATATTTGTTAAAATTTGCCCTCTAATTGCAATCATAGCTTTCATTTTGGTTTACTATTGTTTCATAGTTTCAAATTTATCCTAACAACTCTGGTTAACAATTTGGGTGGATTTCAAGAGTTGATTACCCAGGAAGTGCTGATTTTCGGGTTATGTCAATTAAAACTGTTTTAGAGATCTTAAAAGCAATTTTTAGATTTTTTAGCAATTAGATATCGAATTCTTTCTAATCGAAAGATTAGAATTTTTAGCAATTAGATATCATTAATGACAAATAACGAGTCCATAGTAGATTAATAAAGCGTTTGTCATGAACACTGCATACGTTTGGGCTGATTCATAATGTTGACGCCAGAAAGTATGCAATTTTCAACGATTTTCAACAGTGCTTTCTAAATTTCCAGCTGACACGATTTGAAAATGTTCGTTAAAACATATCTGCCAGTTAGTGTTAAAATATATCTGATGTTCTCATAAAAGTGTAGCCCAAATTGTTCCACGCTCTTTTTATTTCAATTCCAAGTAGCATAATTTTGTTCCCAACATGTTCACAACATGTTCATCAGTGAACTAAGACTGGTCGAATAATTAGTACGTAATTAAGGCACACTAATAAATTGATAAAATCGTCAGCTAATCCCCATGTAAACGGCCGGCGCGCTTACATAATTAAGCATCGCATGACGCGCGCGATGTCAATGTGCTCTATTTCCAGGGCCGCGTGCTAGTGACTAATTTATTTTTATCTCTGTTCTTTCTCCTTCACGCGGTGGAGGGTTTTCCTCCCCAAAAAGCTGCTGGTTGTCGCAAAAGGTCAAGTTGCTAGGTTGCTCTCTGCTGTGAGCTAGCATTTTGCCAAAAATATCACCTCTCCCTGTGGCGAGTCTATTTTTTGCCTTGAAGAGGTACTGTTTTGGAACGTCCATGTGGGGCCTGTTAATGCCAGATTAGGAGATACTTATTTTCGGTGCGTAATTATTTACACACCGGCGGTGAAAGTATTGCGGCCAATAATAGATCAAGTGAAGGGACAATTTTAGCAACAGCGTAAGCGGATGAGATCGTGCCGAGTGTATATAAAATCATACAGATTGGGAACACCAGCTTTTAAGCTGCCACTAACATTGTTTCAATGCCAAATTCACCTTTCTAATGATGTGTTAATGCTCCCCTGCAATCCTCCCAGCTGTGATTGCAATGCGAATCAATTCGGAACCCGCTGACTAAAACGACTAAATTTTCCACTTTGCCTCATCAAATTCACACCTCGTCAGCGGCACCAAACCCCGAACCGAACGCCGTCAAACAGCGAGCGTAGCATCAAAGCAATTTGCCGGATGCCATAATGCGCACTGAACAACCCGTTGAGAGCGAGAGACAGAGAGAATGTGGGGTAGCATCGTTTCGTTTTTCGGGGGTTTTGTGTTTTTTTATTACGCTCTCACCCAAACACCTCCCCAATTGCATGCTGCCACCCTCAAGAGCGTACCAGGGCACGATGAAAGCCGAATGATGGGAGGATGTGTGAGGATAACGATTAACATCGTTCGAGCTTCGGCCATCGATTCCGGATTCCGTGATGTGTCCGTGCTGATGATGGCGAGCGATCAACATCGTCAGCAAATGGGGGTTTTAGCCCCAAACACCGAGACATAGAGAGCAAACGAGAGAGAGAGAGAGAGTATGCTTCCGTTTCGAGTGCGTATAATGATGAGGTTAAATTCAAATTCAATTAATCCCTGCTCAGGCCCGTTCGTCGTTCTGGTGGACGGGTTCGATCGCTTCCCGAGCGCAAACTACAGGAAGGAAGCTGGTTGAAACAGCACACACACGCATGGGGGGATGTGGTTTAGTTCGGGCGGTGGTGGCTGCGTGTTTGTAGACAGGCTTTATGGTTTCATCAAGTCGGCCGGTTAATGATGCTTGACGGTAACTAGGCAGGCGAGAACGTACCGTAAACGGAAACCACCGAAATGGGCCCTATTGACACCGATTATTGGCCGTCATTTTGTCACCGAATGGGGCTGTCGCTGGGAGGGAATTAATTTTCGACGTATCGACGTAAGAGGAGGTTAGCGTGGAGCACATGGGGCAGCAAACCCGGATTGGATGCTCTCTAGTTTGGATGAAATCATATTGCCATCTAATTCGAATGGGTGGGAAGATCTATTTGCAGACTGAGTTTTTGCATTGTTTTTTGGTATTGGATTATGCTCAGCTAAAGTTGGAAATAAATATTTTTGTTAGATTTTTTAACAAAGTTTTCAATTTCTGTAACTGGAAACAGTAAACCGATTTACATAATTCTTTCAATTTTTAATATCTGACATGATAAGGTTAACAAGATACAACAACGTGAAGAAATCTTGTGAAAATCGTAAAATTCCACAAGATTTTTAGTTGAGTCGCGAGATGACTCTCTTCTCAGTAAAGGTTTCAGCAATATGTTGTACTTTTGACTGATATAGTTTTGGAGAAACACGTTTTCTCACTGGGAGAGAAAATATATAAATACTGCTCGAAAAACCAGCGTTATCATAATGTTGAAGAGCGTAAAACAAAGGATAAGGATACATTTGTTAAAAGATTATTTTTTTTATTCATTGATTTTATGCTTTTGTAATTAGGTTACTCTTTCAACGTGGCGGGATATACTAACTTCATCAGGCATTTCTGAGTTAAACTATTTTAATTAAAGTTTCAACAGTAGGAACATCAAGTTTTGAAGCAAAAATGTAGTTGTTTATGCCTTTGAGTTTGACTCATTTGTTCAATCTATCGAAAAAAGAAAATAAAACATACAAAATCAAAACCAAAAGTTTGGAACTTTGATGTCACAAGAGGTACATGAGATTGTACTTGCTTCGATACTTGTTTTCAGGTGCTAAATAGTCCACGCGAAAAACCGATGAAAACAAGGCAGAAAAAAACGAACTGCTGTAATCAGTTCCATATCACGCACACCGAGAACAACAAACAAACACAGCAATCCGCTGCAACGCAAACAACCAATTGGCTACCTGTCAAATGGCGCGTTAAACGCAACGCAGTTAATCGAATTCGGCGTTGGTTCGCCCCGGTTCGCGCGCAGCATAATCGGATTAAATGAGTATTTAATTTCACACAGAGCCCGACATTGCCAATTGCCATAATTTGCTCCTGGGCGGTCGGTACCTCCCTCTCTCCCACACTCAAATCAAATCACATTTGCCCGTTCCGGTGGAGCCGGAGCACGGGCTCAAAATTATCACTTTATCAGTTCAGCGTGCCATCGTCGCCAATAAAGGCGGTGGATTAATTTGTCCGCGAACCGATGATCGTTGCGGCGCTGATCTGTCAATCGGCGGCTCAATTAATGTCGCGAGTAATTAAAATTTGACTCCCGGTGCGCTTTAAGCTCCCGTTCCGGGGTTGGATTTTTGTTTGCGGTTTAAGGTGTGCGGGTTTTGCGAACACTGGAACAAATTGAAGAGCACCCGGCTCGGGAATTGAATATTTCATTGACCCAACGTAATGGAGAAAGGGTTTCGGCCATACGACGGGAACACTATGCTACCGGGGGATAGTTCTAGCAGCTTGCATAGGATACTTTCGGGGTTGGCTCAATTTTCTACAAGCTTCATTCAATATTGGGAACCGCCATTTATCTGGATCCGGGCAGTATGTCATTCGATCATGCAGCGTTTGGGGTTCCCATTCCATCCTGACACTTTTCAAAAACCTCAAACATCGGTTCGACACACTGGGTGAGTTATTGCTATCGTTTGACACTTTTTTCCTTCTGACGACTCGTTCCGATGGTTCCCCGAGGAGCGAGCGAATGAGCGACGACGTACGGTGGACAGTGCTCAGTGGACAGTGTTTTTTTTGCTGTTGCGTCTTCTCACCCACCAAGTGCGTTGTGGCGATCCCCGAACAATTGAACATCGTAATTCAATTATTCAGAAACCCCAATTTCTGTAACTCGCAGTGAAGAGCTTTCTTGTTCCAATCACTTTGGACAGGAGACGTTAGTGGGGCTAGTTCGGCGGAGATGGCTCCAAACACTCCGGAATGTTCTTGTTTCCTTTCATGTGGGTTTTTTGTGCATTGGAATCACAAGTTTCATAGCAGAATTCCAAACGGAGCAATCGATGTCATACAAGAACTGAACGGGTTGGGCAATATCCTGAGGAGACATTGGAGAGTAGCGCTCGTGTCATACAATTTATCAAACCGATAAATTTGATTAGTAACCAATTTAAATTGGCGCTCGTTCGTAAAGAACTAACTCTGCTAACCCTGCTAGCGGACTTCAGCTAGCACGATAGTTCCGTTTCCAACTACAGACGGCTCTGGCTAAAGGCTAATTTCGGGCCTAATTCAAACAAACCGTATGGGTGGAAGAACCAACCGATGCCTACTGTAAGCGGATGAGATCGTGCCGAGTGTATATAAAATCATACAGATTGGGAACACCAGCTTTTAAGCTGCCACTAACATTGTTTCAATGCCAAATTCACCTTTCTAATGATGTGTTAATGCTCCCCTGCAATCCTCCCAGCTGTGATTGCAATGCGAATCAATTCGGAACCCGCTGACTAAAACGACTAAATTTTCCACTTTGCCTCATCAAATTCACACCTCGTCAGCGGCACCAAACCCCGAACCGAACGCCGTCAAACAGCGAGCGTAGCATCAAAGCAATTTGCCGGATGCCATAATGCGCACTGAACAACCCGTTGAGAGCGAGAGACAGAGAGAATGTGGGGTAGCATCGTTTCGTTTTTCGGGGGTTTTGTGTTTTTTTTTATTACGCTATCACCCAAACACTCCCCCAATTGCATGCTGCCACCCTCAAGAGCGTGCCAGGGCACGATGAAAGCCGAATGATGGGAGGATGTGTGAGGATAACGATTAACATCGTTCGAGCTTCGGCCATCGATTCCGGATTCCGTGATGTGTCCGTGCTGATGATGGCGAGCGATCAACATCGTCAGCAAATGGGGGTTTTAGCCCCAAACACCGAGACATAGAGAGCAAACGAGAGAGAGAGAGAGAGTATGCTTCCGTTTCGAGTGCGTATAATGATGAGGTTAAATTCAAATTCAATTAATCCCTGCTCAGGCCCGTTCGTCGTTCTGGTGGACGGGTTCGATCGCTTCCCGAGCGCAAACTACAGGAAGGAAGCTGGTTGAAACAGCACACACACGCATGGGGGGATGTGGTTTAGTTCGGGCGGTGGTGGCTGCGTGTTTGTAGACAGGCTTTATGGTTTCATCAAGTCGGCCGGTTAATGATGCTTGACGGTAACTAGGCAGGCGAGAACGTACCGTAAACGAAAACCACCGAAATGGGCCCTATTGACACCGATTATTGGCCGTCATTTTGTCACCGAATGGGGCTGTCGCTGGGAGGGAATTAATTTTCGACGTATCGACGTAAGAGGAGGTTAGCGTGGAGCACATGGGGCAGCAAACCCGGATTGGATGCTCTCTAGTTTGGATGAAATCATATTGCCATCTAATTCGAATGGGTGGGAAGATCTATTTGCAGACTGAGTTTTTGCATTGTTTTTTGGTATTGGATTATGCTCAGCTAAAGTTGGAAATAAATATTTTTGTTAGATTTTTTAACAAAGTTTTCAATTTCTGTAACTGGAAACAGTAAACCGATTTACATAATTCTTTCAATTTTTAATATCTGACATGATAAGGTTAACAAGATACAACAACGTGAAGAAATGTTGTGAAAATCGTAAAATTCCACAAGATTTTTAGTTGAGTCGCGAGATGACTCTCTTCTCAGTAAAGGTTTCAGCAATATGTTGTACTTTTGACTGATATAGTTTTGGAGAAACACGTTTTCTCACTGGGAGAGAAAATATATAAATACTGCTCGAAAAACCAGCGTTATCATAATGTTGAAGAGCGTAAAACAAAGGATGAGGACACTTTTTATAAAAGATTTTTTTATTCATTGATCTGATGCTTTAGTAATTAGTTTACTGTTTTAACGTGGCGGGATATACTAACTTCAGCAGGCATTTCTGAGTTAAACTATTTTAATTAAAGTTTCAACAGTAGGAACATCAAGTTTTGAAGCAAAAATGTAGTTGTTTATGCCTTTGAGTTTGACTCATTTGTTCAATCTATCGAAAAAAGAAAATAAAACATACAAAATCAAAACCAAAAGTTTGGAACTTTGATGTCACAAGAGGTACATGAGATTGCTTCGATACTTGTTTTCAGGTGCTAAAAAGTCCACGCGAAAAACCGATGAAAACAAGGCAGAAAAAAACGAACTGCTGTAATCAGTTCCATATCACGCACACCGAGAACAACAAACAAACACAGCAATCCGCTGCAACGCAAACAACCAATTGGCTACCTGTCAAATGGCGCGTTAAACGCAACGCAGTTAATCGAATTCGGCGTTGGTTCGCCCCGGTTCGCGCGCAGCATAATCGGATTAAATGAGTATTTAATTTCACACAGAGCCCGACATTGCCAATTGCCATAATTTGCTCCTGGGCGGTCGGTACCTCCCTCTCTCCCACACTCAAATCAAATCACATTTGCCCGTTCCGGTGGAGCCGGAGCACGGGCTCAAAATTATCACTTTATCAGTTCAGCGTGCCATCGTCGCCAATAAAGGCGGTGGATTAATTTGTCCGCGAACCGATGATCGTTGCGGCGCTGATCTGTCAATCGGCGGCTCAATTAATGTCGCGAGTAATTAAAATTTGACTCCCGGTGCGCTTTAAGCTCCCGTTCCGGGGTTGGATTTTTGTTTGCGGTTTAAGGTGTGCGGGTTTTGCGAACACTGGAACAAATTGAAGAGCACCCGGCTCGGGAATTGAATATTTCATTGACCCAACGTAATGGAGAAAGGGTTCCGGTCATACGACGGGAACACTATGCTACCGGGGGATAGTTCTAGCAGCTTGCATAGGATACTTTCGGGGTTGGCTCAATTTTCTACAAGCTTCATTCAATATTGGGAACCGCCATTTATCTGGATCCGGGCAGTATGTCATTCGATCATGCAGCGTTTGGGGTTCCCATTCCATCCTGACACTTTTCAAAAACCTCAAACATCGGTTCGACACACTGGGTGAGTTATTGCTATCGTTTGACACTTTTTTCCTTCTGACGACTCGTTCCGATGGTTCCCCGAGGAGCGAGCGAATGAGCGACGACGTACGGTGGACAGTGCTCAGTGGACAGTGTTTTTTTTTTGCTGTTGCGTCTTCTCACCCACCAAGTGCGTTGTGGCGATCCCCGAACAATTGAACATCGTAATTCAATTATTCAGAAACCCCAATTTCTGTAACTCGCAGTGAAGAGCTTTCTTGTTCCAATCACTTTGGACAGGAGACGTTAGTGGGGCTAGTTCGGCGGAGATGGCTCCAAACACTCCGGAATGTTCTTGTTTCCTTTCATGTGGGTTTTTTGTGCATTGGAATCACAAGTTTCATAGCAGAATTCCAAACGGAGCAATCGATGTCATACAAGAACTGAACGGGTTGGGCAATATCCTGAGGAGACATTGGAGAGTAGCGCTCGTGTCATACAATTTATCAAACCGATAAATTTGATTAGTAACCAATTTAAATTGGCGCTCGTTCGTAAAGAACTAACTCTGCTAACCCTGCTAGCGGACTTCAGCTAGCACGATAGTTCCGTTTCCAACTACAGACGGCTCTGGCTAAAGGCTAATTTCGGGCCTAATTCAAACAAACCGTATGGGTGGAAGAACCAACCGATGCCTACTGCGTTCGAAATCGACGGGAGAGGTTATATTTTGTTCATTAGCCTGCTCTTGCTGGTTTTGTACGAACGGTGCATGGGTTGCATAGCAACAGACACACACGGACCAGATGTTTCTGCACTGGAAGCAACCAAGAACGGGTCTAGCACCCTAGTTGGTGTCAGGTTTGCAGTTTGAGGCGCTTGTGTACGCACTGTGGGCCAATTATGTACACTGTGAAGTCTTCTATTCGTCTTAAAACCCCTCAAAAAGCGCTTTAAAGTCGCTCAAAAGTTGAACCACTGCTCGGTATAACAGCTTTTGACAGCGTCTGTTATACGGCCAATTAACGCGTAACTGCCACCAATAAAGATCGGTGTGTTTGTATGGCATGAAGCAAAAACCCAACCCAACGCAACAGCAATTAGACCTTTATCGGACACCGTGTTTTCAGGAGCCTTTTTTTTTGCTGTTGCGTCTTCTCACCCACCAAGTGCGTTGTGGCGATCCCCGAACAATTGAACATCGTAATTCAATTATTCAGAAACCCCAATTTCTGTAACTCGCAGTGAAGAGCTTTCTTGTTCCAATCACTTTGGACAGGAGACGTTAGTGGGGCTAGTTCGGCGGAGATGGCTCCAAACACTCCGGAATGTTCTTGTTTCCTTTCATGTGGGTTTTTTGTGCATTGGAATCACACGTTTCATAGCAGAATTCCAAACGGAGCAATCGATGTCATACAAGAACTGAACGGGTTGGGCAATATCCTGAGGAGACATTGGAGAGTAGCGCTCGTGTCATACAATTTATCAAACCGATAAATTTGATTAGTAACCAATTTAAATTGGCGCTCGTTCGTAAAGAACTAACTCTACTAACCCTGCTAGCGGACTTCAGCTAGCACGATAGTTCCGTTTCCAACTACAGACGGCTCTGGCTAAAGGCTAATTTCGGGCCTAATTCAAACAAACCGTATGGGTGGAAGAACCAACCGATGCCTACTGCGTTCGAAATCGACGGGAGAGGTTATATTTTGTTCATTAGCCTGCTCTTGCTGGTAACCCGTCCACCAGAACGACGAACGGGCCTGAGCAGGGATTAATTGAATTTGAATTTAACCTCATCATTATACGCACTCGAAACGGAAGCATACTCTCTCTCTCTCTCTCGTTTGCTCTCTATGTCTCGGTGTTTGGGGCTAAAACCCCCATTTGCTGACGATGTTGATCGCTCGCCATCATCAGCACGGACACATCACGGAATCCGGAATCTACGCCGAATTCGATTAACTGCGTTGCGTTTAACGCGCCATTTGACAGGTAGCCAATTGGTTGTTTGCGTTGCAGCGGATTGCTGTGTTTGTTTGTTGTTCTCGGTGTGCGTGATATGGAACTGATTACAGCAGTTCGTTTTTTTCTGCCTTGTTTTCATCGGTTTTTCGCGTGGACTTTTTAGCACCTGAAAACAAGTATCGAAGCAATCTCATGTACCTCTTGTGACATCAAAGTTCCAAACTTTTGGTTTTGATTTTGTATGTTTTATTTTCTTTTTTCGATAGATTGAACAAATGAGTCAAACTCAAAGGCATAAACAACTACATTTTTGCTTCAAAACTTGATGTTCCTACTGTTGAAACTTTAATTAAAATAGTTTAACTCAGAAATGCCTGATGAAGTTAGTATATCCCGCCACGTTAAAACAGTAAACTAATTACTAAAGCATCAGATCAATGAATAAAAAAATCTTTTATAAAAAGTGTCCTCATCCTTTGTTTTACGCTCTTCAACATTATGATAACGCTGGTTTTTCGAGCAGTATTTATATATTTTCTCTCCCAGTGAGAAAACGTGTTTCTCCAAAACTATATCAGTCAAAAGTACAACATATTGCTGAAACCTTTACTGAGAAGAGAGTCATCTCGCGACTCAACTAAAAATCTTGTGGAATTTTACGATTTTCACAACATTTCTTCACGTTGTTGTATCTTGTTAACCTTATCATGTCAGATATTAAAAATTGAAAGAATTATGTAAATCGGTTTACTGTTTCCAGTTACAGAAATTGAAAACTTTGTTAAAAAATCTAACAAAAATATTTATTTCCAACTTTAGCTGAGCATAAT
>KZ068555.1:107502-119742 GCA_002091845.1 Anopheles cracens | reverse complement strand
CAACGACGACTTTTGCAAGCGCAAAAGTTTTGCAAAACGTTTGCAAGAACTCAAATTACTTTTGCAAGCGTGAGCTCGTGGCCAACATTCTTTTGCAAAATTTGGTTTTGCAATTACAATCACTCATGGCGCCCATGTTGATTGGTTACAAATTCGCATGGAAACACTTTCATTATTCTATTTACTTCAGTAAATTCACTGAACAATCACACTGTCTTCCTGAACACTCCCAGAAACCCGATTTGTATTCCACCGGTTATCAAAATAACCAATGTTTACATTCGGTTTGACAGCTCGCTGCAAATTGCAAAAATTTTGTGCGCGTCCCAGGTTTTTTGCAAAACCTTGCAATTTGCAAGGCACTCATGAGTGTCTGCAAATTGCAATTTGAAGGAGTTTTGCAAACGTCGTGGCCCCCAGGCTTAAGATAAAAAGACCTGAATCTTTCACTGAAATTGAACAAATTGTATAATACTGTTTATGAATCTCATTTATAATACATTTCATTAATTCAAATAATTTCGTGGCCAAAACCGGGGATGAATTGATGAAAATGGTGACCCAGGAACTGAAGATAATGCCAACATTTTTTTTTCGATACCTATGGCCAAAGTCCCGGCCAAGTGCCGCCAGGTGGCCCGGAATGGAGTGGACATATTTTTGTACAATAACAAACATAATATAGAAACAAATGGATTTGGTTTGATAAAGTATCTTTGACCGTTTATTTTTAGTATCCGTTTGAAAAAAATCGCTTTTTTAGTGCATACGAAATATGGTTTGAATTAATTTCGTATTTTTAAATCATTTGAACACGTCCCAATCCAACGATGACAGCTTTCTGAGTACATCCTGCATGGGTAAGATAATGTTACGAAATCACGCAGATAACGTTTTCTGATCACATTTGCCATCGAAGGCCTGCACTGGGCACGGAAACGGCTTAAGACTAGAATGACGCCATCGTTGAGTCACACTCGGCACTCGTGCGATGTCTTGGGATCGCTTCGATTTTCCTGCGAAGTAACGCAGGCATCTTCCATTGAAGGCGCTCCTACAGGCGGAAGTGACGCTTCTTCATAATTCGCAGAAAAAGGATGAAGATTCGCCGCTCGTAGGCGAATCGAGTTCGAGCGAAGGCAATTGATTGAAAATTGCGGTGCAAGTTGCGATGCTTCCACTCACGCGCGCAGCGGTTTGTGGCTTTACTTACCACGCTGTACTGCAGGGAATACGAGTGTCTTGATTGAAACGCGGAGGAGCGCTGAATGGAAACAGGATTAATAAAGATGCAAATTTACGCCAACCGACTCATCGTGGTCGTGCTGGGAGTGAAAATTACGACGCTGATGGGGAAAGCGTACTGTAGAGTGTGAACAAAAAACACTTGAAAATAGAGTGGATATTGAAAGTTGAAAGTTTAGTATAGTTTTTGTAGTTGTTATACTTGTTGACAACATACTGTCAAAATTAGGCGCCTCTATCACTTAATTTACATTATCTATGGTCAAAGCAGTGAAAGACCTCCATTCTATGATTTGTTCGAACCACCTGCTCAATCCGAGCCTAACAAAGTTCGTGCCATTGGGACACATTTTGTATTGGCCGGATACTATTGGGAAATTTTTCATAAGATTCAGGCACTTCTGGAGGAGAGAAAATCCATCGAAAGAAAACCTGCTACTGGCCGTAATAAGTTCCCGAGGAAGGTGTTTCTGCGACTCAAAATCAGCGAAAACGAGATGTCACGTCCCTCTTCTTTTCATCGTGGCTGGCATTGACCGGTGAGTTTTATAGTACGAAATGCCTCCCAGAAGTTCATTGCTTCATAAAAAAAATCACGATTGGTGTTTTGGCCACATCTAGCTTGGCCCACTCCTCGAAGCCAGCGCTGGAAGAAATGGAGCAGTTGGGCATTCCGGTGGCGCTCAACTATGATAACTATGATATTCAAATAATTTCGTGGCCAAAACCGGGGATGAATTGATGAAAATGGTGACCCAGGAACTGAAGATAATGCCAACATTTTTTTTTCGATACCTATGGCCAAAGTCCCGGCCAAGTGCCGCCAGGTGGCCCGGAATGGAGTGGACATATTTTTGTACAATAACAAACATAATATAGAAACAAATGGATTTGGTTTGATAAAGTATCTTTGACCGTTTATTTTTAGTATCCGTTTGAAAAAAATCGCTTTTTTAGTGCATACGAAATATGGTTTGAATTAATTTCGTATTTTTAAATCATTTGAACACGTCCCAATCCAACGATGACAGCTTTCTGAGTACATCCTGCATGGGTAAGATAATGTTACGAAATCACGCAGATAACGTTTTCTGATCACATTGCCATCGAAGGCCTGCACTGGGCACGGAAACGGCTTAAGACTAGAATGACGCCATCGTTGAGTCACACTCGGCACTCGTGCGATGTCTTGGGATCGCTTCGATTTTCCTGCGAAGTAACGCAGGCATCTTCCATTGAAGGCGCTCCTACAGGCGGAAGTGACGCTTCTTCATAATTCGCAGAAAAAGGATGAAGATTCGCCGCTCGTAGGCGAATCGAGTTCGAGCGAAGGCAATTGATTGAAAATTGCGGTGCAAGTTGCGATGCTTCCACTCACGCGCGCAGCGGTTTGTGGCTTTACTTACCACGCTGTACTGCAGGGAATACGAGTGTCTTGATTGAAACGCGGAGGAGCGCTGAATGGAAACAGGATTAATAAAGATGCAAATTTACGCCAACCGACTCATCGTGGTCGTGCTGGGAGTGAAAATTACGACGCTGATGGAGAAAGCGTACTGTAGAGTGTGAACAAAAAACACTTGAAAATAGAGTGGATATTGAAAGTTGAAAGTTTAGTATAGTTTTTGTAGTTGTTAAATATCGTTTTTTACAAACAAACAGTCATCAAAACACAATGTTCTATTATAATGAAAGTAAAATGTAAGGCGCAGTTAAAGAATATGAAATCAAGGGTCGAGAACGAACAACCGCATTTTAAAAATCTCGAAACCTCCAAAGCCCTAGGACGCTGGCAAAATAAATCACAACTGTCCTTGATGTTGTCGACTAAACCGTCAGAGAACGAACGAGCGCCCTCTAAAACCGTGGCCGAGTGGAGTGGAAAAAGTGAATCTCCACCCAAGGCACCCGGAGGGCAATCGATCTCCATCTGCAACGAACGACGGCCATAAATAACTCACCCAAGACCGAGACTTGCGATAATTTTGGTCATTTCGTTAATTTCGGGTGCGTGGATGCGTCGAACGCGAGAGATTTGTAATGTCGGATAGAGTGGCCTGTCGGGATGGGTGGTTGACGTCGGCGTTCGGATGTCGTCCGGAGGCATTTGATCGCCGAACATTAATTAGCTCCAGCGCGGACCAGCGGGTGAGTTCGGTTGCTATCTGGACATTGATGGCAGCCATCGCGGCACCCAATCTCGGTCCTAAAAATTAATAACCACAAATTGCGGACGATGCTTTACGACGCCTAATCAGAGCATTCCTGAGATGGTTTGTGATCGTGCTTTTTAGTGCGTGCTTTGTTATGTCCAAACATTTCCCAGCATTTTGTGGTTTCAAACATTTTGGGAGAATTTAAGTTAGCTTCTATATTCTGTCCGTTTTGTGATAACAATTTTAGTTTAGAAAGAAATATTCTTTAACGTGTTTGAATTGGAGAAAAACTTCAGTATTCACGCTCGAACATATCGTTGACTGGGAGAAAATGGCGAAACTTCTTAGAACGACGCATAACGTGCGCTAGATTCTACACGAAAGATAAGCCCGTTGAACAAAATCCATTAAAACTGCTTGAAATCAATTGGTGCGCCGGGTGGTTCCGCTTCCGTTGGGTTCCGCAGTTAGATAGAAAACCCGTACTCCGGGTTGCCACCCTTATCGCATGCTATAAATTTAACGACTTGATTAGCCCCGAACCGTTTCACGCCGTTGGAACCCGAGAGTACTACATTCTTCGGTTCATTAATTTCGCGGTATGTAGAAAACGACAATGCGACGCACGATATCGTAGCCTGGTGCGCAAGGCGTCGCTGTGGCAAGCAGCTGCGTCGCGGTACGAATGTAGAAATTAAATTTCTTTCACTACCATATTAATGCATTCCTTTTATGTGCTTCCGGTTTCTGCCGGCAGCCAGCCGTGTGCGATTGCTTTCGGTTCGGGGGGAATGGGCGGCTCGATCTTGGAGGCTGTGTTTCATTAATATCTGCACGTATCGATTAAACTGTGGGACAACTCGCTTGCGGTTTGTCAGGATGCGAGCACATAAGATGCCGAGATTTATCGTTTCGTTTCGCTGGTTTAAATTTAATTACTAGATTTAATTAATACAAGCACATTGATTATGCTTCAGCGGCGCCTCCACGACCGATGGGGATGAAATAATAATTTTTTGCACTGAGCGAGATGCAGCTGCATACAATTATTCTATCGTTTTGCTAGATTTGACTTGTTTTTTTTCGTCTGCTCCTCTTCTTTCGGCTTCTCTTTAATGCTCATGGCATGTTGTTTCTGTGTTTAGTTTTTTTCCTCTATCTTCTGGCTCTTGCAGTTGCAAAAAAAGCTTGAAAGCTGAAGAGCAATAAAGTGAAATAGGGACACGCCGCGCTGGGCGAGTGGGTTGCGGTTTTTGTACGTGTTTGAAAAGTTGTTTCCAGGTCGTGAGAAAAGTTCACTCACTCGTCACTCACCGTTGGCGTACCTAAAACTAACTTTTTTCCCTGTTTGTCCATCCACACCGCACCGGCATCAAGCATTGATTGCGTCAACAGGGGAATACGGCTTGGGTGGGTGCGAATAAAAGTTGCGCGTAGCAGGGAGTTGAATGGTGTTTCATTTGCAGCGTGGAGGCTTGGACGGTGGTGCTAACACATACCAGTATGATTATCGCCGCGCTGATACGAATATGCTAACCCTATCATGAGCTCAGAAGTATTATTAAAATGGATATCGTGATTGAATCCTTCACGTTCAGTTTGCTGGATTTAGGATTCGCGTGAATTATAAACGAATGTGTTTGCTACATGCGTACAATCCCTCCCGTGACAGCTACATCAATGTATCATCGAATACACCAGCACATTACACGGGGGACAAAGCCACGGTGGACAGCCACGCTCTCGATGTAAGATGTGGTTACTGTGACACTTTTCCCGATACAGGGCACAGATAATTGATGATGTTCGTACGGCGTCAGGAAGCAGTTTCTCTCTATCCGTCATGCTCTCCAGTGTACATGTGAATATTTCGAATGGAAACTTTCTCCGTGAACAAGGAGGAACGACCGGTTGGTGGGTGAGTGGGTGGAACACACGGACCACAGACTTTCGGTCAGCCAAAGTGGCGTCACTAAATTCTTTGCATGGTTCCCACCGCCCGGACGCACACCGGACGTGAACCGACGGACGGACGGAGGGAGACAGTGAGGGGAAAAAGGAAAACACTGAAGCTGACAGTGTGTCCTTTGACCCATAAATCAAATACTCGTGTCATCTTTATTCATCAGTGTCTATTCCACCAGAGCTTTCGGGCTGACATGCGACATGCGTGACGCATAAAAACAGGACTTTATTCTATCGTTTTGCTAGATTTGACTTGTTTTTTTTTCTGGCTTTATTTGGCTTAGTTATTACCCTTAGCCCTTAACCTTTCAGATGAAACTTTCCCTTACAGCTGAAAAATGCTCTTCGCCACTACACAGCAGTGTTTGCTTGTATACACTATACACCCCATCGAAAGATGAAATCTGAGCTCCGAGAAACACGCACCAAGAGACAACTAACCCCTTTCTGGCGTGCACGGAGCTCTGTTCACCCCTGAGCGACGGCAATACGAAACCGAGCGCTCGACCGAGGGTAAAAAAGGGGAAAAAGATTTAATTACATGTTTGATTGGTGAATGTGACAGATGATGTATGAAAAATGAACAACGCGTCGACAGGACGCCCATCCAGCGGACGTTCGGGTGATGAATCGGTTTTATGGTGCGATTCCAGAATGCATTCTGCACAGGAAAAAAATGTGGTCATCGCGATAATTGTACATCATTGAGCAATGTTTTTTGCATTTCATAAGCATTATTTCTAGGCATTTGTGATGTCCTTAAGCCATAGAACATTGCGGTACAATTCTATAGGTTATATAATTATTTCTAGTGAATAATTTATGTAGCTCTATCGCACAAACCCCTCAGCCGGTTGGGTGTGGCACTTTGAAGCTGCCTTCAATTCCACTCGCCAATCGCCATGTCCAACCAGAGCGCTATGCGCTAGACATCATCCATCAAAAAGTTTTTCGCAAAATGGCTCGGACCTGCCGCTGCCCTCCATTCGTCTCTACGTACAAGTGCAATTCAAATGAAACGTATGTCCTATTGTTAAGCGACGGCCTACGCTCGTGTAGGCGTCGCTCCCTTGCACCGCTGCTCGGATGCAAAATTAAATCAACGTGTTCTTGGCCCCGATTGTGATGTGAGCGTGCACACAATGTGCATTATTGATAGCTTTTATATGAAAATTAAATTTATCATTCGGCGAGGAAAAACAGTCGCACATTTAGTTCTTCATTTCGCTCTCACTTGTTTGCTCTCTTTCTCTCTCTCTCTAAAGTAATAATCGAAGTAAAAGTAACGTTTATTGGGCATGCGATTTTTAATATAATGTGAAATTAAATAATGTAAGTAACATCTAATCTTTGAAGAATATCCAATATTGTTCTTGCATTGTTCTTTTATTTCAATTCTCAACTTAAAATATTATATTGACTAAGTAAGGATGCATATTGGCGGTTTGAGAACTTAAATTATTTTGTATATTATTACTAATTAGTAGTAAAAAAGTAAATAAACTGACTTTATTAATAACAACATTTTGCAAACGCTTCTCTAGTTTTCTATCCATAGAAACCACGAAGATTCCCTTCGCACCAACTTTTCCTTTCGTCTTTCTTCTTCCTTGGCATAACAATCTCCAGTAGGTTCAGGCTTTTTATTGCTGGCTTTATTTGGCTTAGTTATTACCCTTAGCCCTTAACCTTTCAGATGAAACTTTCCCTTACAGCTGAAAAATGCTCTTCGTGGTTTTCTCGGAGATTAACGGTTGAGTTCAATAGATTAGTAATTTAAAATTACAAATCGAAATATTGCACATGAATGTAAATAATAGTGCATTGTACATTATTCCAATATTGTATTGCTGTGCGTTGAATGTCTTTATTGCCTTATATTGCTGTTGAAAAACTTTGGAACTTTGGATCGAACTCAATTGCACGCCAAACTTAAGAAAGTTAAGTAATATTTTTAATGTAACCCTTGTAATTTAGTTATCTAGTTTATTTAGTTTATTAGTTTGTGCTGTCTCTTTCTGAGGTCTCTTTAAATTATAATATTAATTGTAATATAGTACATTAAATTATTATATTTTCAGTTTAAGAGAGGTAGAGAGCTAAGCTCCAAGAGCCTAGAGATTACTTGTAAACATAGCATTTTTCTACTTATTGTCAAATCATTTCAAACCTGTTAGTTTACATTAATCTTGTTTATTAGTTTAGCTAACAGAGGTGGTATCACATTATGGTATACATTGCAGTTTGAAACCCCGCTGCATTAGCTCAAGAATCATATTTCGCATTCTACCTAGTAAAAGTAATAATCGAAGTAAAAGTAACGTTTATTGGGCTTGCACGTATCGATTAAACTGTGGGACAACTCGCTTGCGGTTTGTCAGGATGCGAGCACATAAGATGCCGAGATTTATCGTTTCGTTTCGCTGGTTTAAATTTAATTACTAGATTTAATTAATACAAGCACATTGATTATGCTTCAGCGGCGCCTCCACGACCGATGGGGATGAAATAATAATTTTTTGCACTGAGCGAGATGCAGCTGCATACAATGAATTGTCATTTGACGCTCTAGTGGATGATGGCAGCCATCGCGGCACCCAATCTCGGTCCTAAAAATTAATAACCACAAATTGCGGACGATGCTTTACGACGCCTAATCGGAGCATTCCTGAGATGGTTTGTGATCGTGCTTTTTAGTGCGTGCTTTTTTATGTCCAAACATTTCCCAGCATTTTGTGGTTTCAAACATTTTGGGAGAATGAAAGTTAGCTTCTATATTCTGTCCGTTTTGTGATAACAATTTTAGTTTAGAAAGAAATATTCTTTAACGTGTTTGAAATGGAGAAAAACTCAGTATTCACGCTCGAACATATCGTTGACTGGGAGAAAATGGCGAAACTTCTTAGAACGACGCATAACGTGCGCTAGATTCGTACTGTAGAGTGTGAACAAAAAACACTTGAAAATAGAGTGGATATTGAAAGTTGAAAGTTTAGTATAGTTTTTGTAGTTGCTAAATATCGTTTTTTACCACAGTCATCAAAACGTAATGTTTTATTAAAATAAAAATAAAATATAAGGCGCAGTTAAAGAATATGAAATCAAGGGTCGAGAACGAACAACCGCATTTTAAAAATCTCGAAACCTCCAAAGCCCTGACATATTTTTGTACAATAACAAACATAATATAGAAACAAATGGATTTGGTTTGATAAAGTATCTTTGACCGTTTATTTTTACTATCCGTTTGAAAAAAATCGCTTTTTAGTGCATACGAAATATGGTTTGAATTAATTTCGTATTTTTAAATCATTTGAACACGTCCCAATCCAACGATGACAGATATACTTGTTGACAACATACTGTCAAAATTAGGCGCCTCTATCACTTAATTTACATTATCTATGGTCAAAGCAGTGAAAGAACTCCATTCTATGATTTGTTCAAACCGCCTGCTCAATTCGTACCTAACAAAGTTCGTGCCATTGTGACACACTTCGTATTCGCCGGATACTATTGGGAAATTTTTCATAAGATTCAGGCACTTCTGGAGGAGAGAAAATCCATCGAAAGAAAACCTGCTACTTTTATATTTTCATGAACCATTCATGCAATAATTATTTTTGCTGTAGCACCTACAAGCATCTACTTGAGTTTAAATATGTTTGTTAAACTAAAAATAATTATGCCTATGCAAAATAATTATATATTTTTACATAATTATTTACAACAATAGTATATAGACATTCTAATGAAATTGAGGAATAGTCAACCCATCTCTATTCTGTCAATTTTAATTTTTAATCTTATGAATCTGATCCGCTTTCGTTTAACGTAGTTTAGCTCGGAATTTTTAAGTCATGTTAAAGTTAATTACGATTTAATGGATGATAAAATCTGTCATTACAATTTTAATCTGCGTTTTGAAGCGTAGTGTTAAAACGCTTTTCAAAGTGTAGATAGGTTTTTAGGCTTCCTTTACGAGGGCCTAAAACTCAGTGTTGCGTTTTATTCTGATTTTGTCCAAAAAGGCTGGTTGTACGCAATTTTCGTCCTTTTATTTTGGCCCTACAGTGTGCGCTCTGTGTCTGTCTGTCTTTTCCCACCTGCCCGCCGACGATCTGATTGCGGAAAGTGGTGGTGCCCGAGGGGCTGGCTGCGGCGTGTGCAAAATATTTCGATAACAAATTTGTACCATGATGGATGATGGCGCCACCGGTTAAAGGATAATCCGCACCGTGGCCCCACGGGGCGCACCGTCGTACGATCCTTTTGACCACCGAAAACAAAACGGCAACTTGAACCCCGGTGCCCGGCATCGCTAACCCAGGGTAAATATTTTAACCACTGGGTTCGGTGTGGTTTATGCGAAAGGAAATAGCGAATGGTTCAGTCGGGATGCCATTAACTAGCGAGAAAAGGGTCTCATTTATGAAAAGCATAAAGCTGCAATGAATATTAAGTTCATACGGGTGTAAGCATGTTGGTTAGTGTGAGGAGCAAGTTGAATATTCGCTTGACTTGCACAGCATATTGCTCCACTAAATATGTCTTTGGGGTTATCACAATTTAAAAAATACTTTATATTTTCATGAACCATTCATGCAATAATTATTTTTGCTGTAGCACCTACAAGCATCTACTTGAGTTTAAATATGTTTGTTAAACTAAAAATAATTATGCCTATGCAAAATAATTATATATTTTTACATAATTATTTACAACAATAGTATATAGACATTCTAATGAAATTGAGGAATAGTCAACCCATCTCTATTCTGTCAATTTTAATTTTTAATCTTATGAATCTGATCCGCTTTCGTTTAACGTAGTTTAGCTCGGAATTTTTAAGTCATGTTAAAGTTAATTACGATTTAATGGATGATAAAATCTGTCATTACAATTTTAATCTGCGTAGTGTTAAAACGCTTTTCAAAGTGTAGATAGGTTTTTAGGCTTCCTTTACGAGGGCCTAAAACTCAGTGTTGCGTTTTATTCTGATTTTGTCCAAAAAGGCTGGTTGTACGCAATTTTCGTCCTTTTATTTTGGCCCTATCTCCCTATTTTTCTCTCTCACTATCACCGACACGGATTCTGAGGACGTTTTGTCCAGTGACAGCGTCTGTCGGCGTTTGTTTGCAACCGTTTTGTTTACAACAAATACTATGTTGCATATTGTAATAAAATACATATACAAGCTTTAAATGAATGAATCGGATGTATTTTTTGTTGGAAAGATATGATTTATAGCAATGTGTTTTGAATTTGTAATCAAATAAGCAATTACAACTACCTACAAATAAATTCTTTGATCTTTTAGTGTCAAACATGCTAGTCAGTGTTTTGCAACAGCTTTTATGGGTGGTTAACGAATGCATTAAAAAAAGCGACAAAATTCTTCGAATTTTCATGAGATTATCGTGCCACCCAGTGGTCGGTCATTCATTCAGTGGTCAATATATACTTGTTGACAACATACTGTCAAAATTAGGCGCCTCTATCACTTAATTTACATTATCTATGGTCAAAGCAGTGAAAGAACTCCATTCTATGATTTGTTCGAACCACCTGCTCAATCCGAGCCTAACAAAGTTCGTGCCATTGGGACACATTTTGTATTGGCCGGATACTATTGGGAAATTTTTCATAAGATTCAGGCACTTCTGGAGGAGAGAAAATCCATCGAAAGAAAACCTGCTACTGGCCGTAATAAGTTCCCGAGGAAGGTGTTTCTGCGACTCAAAATCAGCGAAAACGAGATGTCACGTCCCTCTTCTTTTCATCGTGGCTGGCATTGACCGGTGAGTTTTATAGTACGAAATGCCTCCCAGAAGTTCATTGCTTCATAAAAAAAATCACGATTGGTGTTTTGGCCACATCTAGCTTGGCCCACTCCTCGAAGCCAGCGCTGGAAGAAATGGAGCAGTTGTCCACCGGCTATCAAAATAACCAATGTTTACATTCGGTTTGACAGCTCGCTGCAAATTGCAAAAATTTTGTGCGCGTCCCAGGTTTTTTGCAAAACCTTGCAATTTGCAAGGCACTCATGAGTGTCTGCAAATTGCAATTTGAAGGAGTTTTGCAAACGTCGTGGCCCCCAGGCTTAAGATAAAAAGACCTGAATCTTTCACTGAAATTGAACAAATTGTATAATACTGTTTATGAATCTCATTTATAATACATTTCATTACCTTCTCCCTGTTTGACGTCTATGTACACAATTGGAGCTGTTGTTTAAGGTTTCTTTTTCTTTTAAGTTTTGTTAATAATTTGTAACGAATCAGTGATTACATAGTACCGAGCAAGCGCTATGGTTTTTCCCTGGTGAAAGTAACCGAACCACTATTGGACACATGAACGATGAAGCCAATGGCAGATCAGATTGGAAGGAACAAGAATACGGGTTTCTTCAGCGGAAACTGTGAACATACACTTTATGTCACCCACGAACTCTGAGTAAGCAGGATATCCGATAAGGCGAGCGGAACCATACAGCAGCAGGCGAAATGTGTAGAAGACAATTTCATTCTCCACAATTTTCGCAATCATCGTAAGAATCGCTATTGCACCGTGTGCCCCGTCCACCGGAAAAGGAAAACCCCCCAAAATAGCTACGGCTGGCGGGTGACGAATGTATGGATCGAAACCAGCCGAATTCGGTTAGGGCAAACCGAGATTCCGAAAAATGGGATCGGATGTCCTGTCGGGGCCGCATGGTTGCTACGTGCCCGGAATTCGGTTATCCTCCGCGTCAAACCCGTTCGCTTTATTAAGCAATAATGTGACAATTCACCCATGGATTCGAACTCAACCAGCACAGCCAATCCAGCTGCTTCAAAGCACATCCCGCCTATAAAAATATTAAGTAAATCGA
>KZ068555.1:73056-101334 GCA_002091845.1 Anopheles cracens | reverse complement strand
CTAATTCTTAAGCTTTTGCGAATCTAGCCGGCGCCTGTGAGCGCGCAACGCTTTTCTATACTCGATATTTCAAGTTAGGCACATTAATCGCATTATAGGCAAGGTTGCCCTTCACGCTACATCATCGTCTGATGGTAACAGAAAGAGATACCGAAGCAACTGCAAAGCAGAAAAGAAAAACAAACAATCGTGGCCTGGGGTCGAAGTTGGGAAAAATAATTGTATTATCCTTCGGCGATGCGCACAGCATTCGTAATGAATGCATAGTTTGCCAAATCCGATCCCTTGCACGAGAAACCATTACTCATTTGCATCAAGAAAAGGCTTTTTTGCACTAACCATGGATGGTTTTTCTGTGTTTGCTTGTTGTGTGTGTGTGTGTTTGGTCACATTTATGTAATTGCTAATAATTTCTCAAATATAAAAATACATTTCTGTATCAGTCGATTGTAGAACGTAAACCAAAAACGATTCTTGCATATAGTATAATGAGTGAGCGAAATACAAAAGAAAACACCATCTATTGTTTCACTTTGCTGCAGCATTTTTATCACGACTTTGCGTGCGCTGACGCAACGGCCGGAACAACCAGTTGACAATTAATTTCAGTAATTAATTGAAAAAGGAAGACCGATGCCAAAAACGGACAACGCAACCAGCAACTGCTGAATAATGTCCTGTCAGCAGTCCCTGTCCACCCAAAAATAGCCTTCTAGGTGTCAATTGACACCATGATTTGCACGAAAGGAGTATTCGGTCCATTTGACCGTAAGTGTTAAACTCATACTTACGCCCTGTCTTTTTCACTACCATTTTAGACACGAAAAGGTCATACTTTACCCCTAAAGTGTTCAGTTTTCATCAGACATCGCATAAGAGCTGTTGGCTGAGATGAAGCATGAAACCGAACCATTACTGGAAATGAAACAAGCGCGATTTGTTCGTCACCACAGAAACAAATGACTTAAAAAAAAGGAGTGGAATGAAAGAAAAAACCCTCCCCGCACCCATACTAGCCGACTCGCAGCGAAAGGGGTGTGAACGTTCCAGCAAACGGGGGAACCATAATCACAAGCGACTAATTCGAATTTGATGCAGTTCCCTTCACATTATCGTAAAATATACTCGACTTGTTGAAAATGTCAATCATGTTTCTTCGTCCTTCGGGGCAGCCTCGTTCGGTGAAAGTTTCCCCCTCATTTCTGTGGCCCATGCTCCGGGGGTTGCAGGCAGTGGATGGAGAAAATAAAATATAAACAATGTATTGCGCCCGGCACGATAAGGTTACATCTGTTCCGTACCCGAAATTAAACGTTTCCACCATCCACATCCACCACACGGCTCTGCCCCGTTCCAAACGATTGGCACCGGTACATTGTAAAACGATACAGAAACTAGCGGGTACGGTGGCGTTGCGTCGTAAAACTATAAATTTGAATGTTTTACACCCCACCGAGGGATACATCTGTGAACGGTAGGTCGAATCGATCCGTTGGGAATCCGGATTGCCGGGGTGATTTCTTTCTGGTGTGGTGGTGCGCCGAAGGGACGGACGAAACAATTTCTATTTTGTTCGAAATCTCAGCAGGGCCCTCAAGGCACACTCGATCGAAAAAGCGAAACTGGTTGGCGTATAGGGCGATAAGGTTCGGGTTTAACGCGATTAACGCAAACAAGGCTTTTGGTACGAAAAAAAAGGGAATGAGAGGACGAAGCGCGTGTTGTCATAATGAAAGCATTACATTGTTTAGATATTAAGTATTTTCTTCATTTTCGTAAAGCAGCTAATTTTTTGGAAAAAATTGAAAAGTTTATCAGTTCTTTGCTTATATGTCATTTACAAAAATATATTCACTTACTGGACATTATCTTGTTTTTCTTGTTGTTTTAGTACGTAAGATGAACTCTTAACATATCAAACAAATACTGTTGAACATTTCTGAACTACTCCAGACAACAATGGTTATCGTATTTTTCAGGTTTGATTTTCCACAGTTTTGATCGAAAACTTCTGAAATTTTTACTGTAGATCCTGGACTACTGCCGCTATATGCCATTTAATGGAATTAGGGCTCCAATTTTTTTTAAGTATAGTTTTCAAGGTTTTTAAAATTTTGGCGTCGGGGGATTTTTACTTAAGGGGGGCTGAGGAGCAAACGGGAAGGGGTAGGGTCACAAACTTAACGGATTATAAAACTAGAATAGTTTGCGCACTACTGGTGAAAATTTATGCGCGCAACGCTTTTCTATACTCGATATTTCAAGTTAGGCACATTAATCGCATTATAGGCAAGGTTGCCCTTCACGCTACAGCAATTTCAGATAGCGCAATGAATACTGTTGCATCAATTGTTTATGGTACCGCAACTCAATCAAACCCGCAGACAACTGAAGCAAGCAATATCGAATGCAAATCATCAGCCCGGGGAGAATACTTATGCTCATAATAATCCGATTGCCCGGCGCGCAATGTCGGTGATGTCTTTTTGTGCTCTCGTCGATGCCATTGTAGTGGCGATGTACCACAGTCCGGCGGCCAGATAGTTCATCTTCCGGCAAAGTCATCACAACATCAACAATAGGTGGATTTTGTGCTGGCACAAAAACATGCACGCTTCATCTATTGCTGCGCTTTGTTAGCTCGAAGATGATAACTCGCACCGCACCGACAAATGAACCGTCTGCAAATGGCAGGAAAAATACACTCACCCTGTGTTCCGTGCCGTGTCCACTCACCGGAACACAGGATTATCGTTTCCGGTTCGCCTTCCCGTGCATGTCAACGAATGCGGGACGATGAATTTGTTCGAATCTGTCACGTGGAAATAGTGTGTTATTTTGGAGCGAAAGGTTTGATAGTTGCGGATATCCGGATCGATGCTAGTACGACCGGTTTTTACTTGTCCGGCAGCGAAGATTCCATTTCCCAGCGTCCGGAAATGGCAGGTTTGACATCTGTCATCGGATCTATCCTAGTGATACTGACAACGCATTCCAAATTTGCTATTTTCTTGGGCTGCTGGGTTCGATGTGCTCTGAAGATGGTGGATAATTTCAGTGGAAATTTATGCGAACTAGTATCTAGTATTTTTATACCATTCAAATTTGAGTATCAAGACATTTGCAGTATACACATTTTGGGGCGAAAGTATGGTATTTTCAAAATTCCAACAAGTCATACAGTTTGGACCACCTGATAATTCTGTCTTCGTGTACACAGTATCTAACATGAAGCAAAACTGTTGTGGCAACATTTGAATATCAAGATAAATCGTATACAAACATCAAATGCCTTCGGAGAGATTTCACTTTTACGAGTGAATTTGTTTCAGCATCATATTACCAGACTTCCAAGCTGCCGCAAATGCCGTAGTCAATGAACCACTTACGGACTAAACGGCTACCAATTACAATCTTCGTCCAGCCATGCAGTGGAATATATTAGAAGACAGGAAAATGCAAACCCCGAGCGCTTAGCACTGGTGGATGGCGGGACATAAAGCGCACGCCTGCACCCCACTAAGCCACTAACGAAATAAACTTTAAAGCAATCGAGCGGTTGATGACATTAAGTCGAATGAGTGAGCTTCGGAAAAGCGTGGTATTAACGAGACATCGCACTTATCGACACCGACGGCACGGTTGATCTGCATTCGAATGACATCATTAGTGTACTTTCCAGCACTTCATTCGCAAAGCGCTCCGGCCGTTCTCGGATCGTCTCGGCAGCTCCAATCAGTTCCTCATCCACTCGTTACGAGTGGAGTCAATTAAAGTAATTAAACTTAATATTCGTTGTCTGCGTGCGCGCATGGGTAGATTTTGCAACTGCAAATATAACGAGTCTGATAATAACCACCACCATCGGACGGGGTTTATTATTGTATTTAAATGCGTCAAACTGAGTCTCCATACATACTGCCGGAAAAGCCAAGTTAAGTTTAAAAGCATTGTACTATAGATTCTTCAATAGTTTTCAGATACATGCATCACTTTATGGAGATAACAAACCGTAGTATAGAAAGTAGTTTCAACAAAGTGAATCATACTTTTGCACCCTATGTACTCAGATCACATAATATGTACTTAAGATCTAAAATGGCCTGTACTTTTACAACAACGGTGTTAATTAACACTTCTTTGAGCTGAGATTGCTCAGTAACGAATTGAGATTTCGATTTGCAGTTTTCACATTAAATCTTTATTTAAACAAAAACGTTTGAATTCAATATTTTTTTTACATTTTCAAATCTGCAAATGTCTCAGACATAACTTGTTATTCCTACAATTTTGAGTCATTTGGCCTTTCAGGTTTAGTAGATTTTTATATGTTTGTATGTTTAAACTAGGTCTAATATGTTTAGAGCTCAAATTTTAATATGCCTATATTTAAATAGATAGTGGTTCAGGACCTATATATTCAACAATTATTCATCATCACATCTAGAAGAAATTTAAAGCATTTTATCAGAATATCATAAAAACTTATCCTTAAATGATGGACATGGAGCTATCTTGAAAACTAACAATATAGCAAAAACAATCAAGTTATCAGTTTCTTCAACAATTAACTATTTTCTTTTTGTAAAAATCTTGCAAAAATTCTTGAACAAACATTGCGCCGCTTCAACCACGGCACACTTTAAGCACATTCTATTCCGATCTGGCTGCCCTCGTCAAGTCATCGTGGTTTTTGAAGCGCACAATTTCATTCTCTTGTCATTGCGAAATCCAGACGAAGTAAGTTTTCTGACGAACGCGAATAATTGTCTACGACGTTAATAAGCCTCAATAGCTTCTCACACGCCACTTTGTCTTTCACTCACCCGTTCGGCCCAAACTCAATCGGCTGCCAGCGCTAGAAATCGAATTATGCTATTAGTTCCAGCAGAGCGCACTAATTATTAGTCGTCTTCTTGACAGTGCCGTCCACACTTTCGCTCCAATAGCTATCCGATTAGAGGACGTCGATGGCCTCCAAATCAATTAACCAGTTCGACCCGCTTCTTCAGTAATTCCACGACGGACGACAGTCATTCAGGCGTTCGCCAGCGCCGTAACCACGTGCTATAGGTGAGTACAGAGAAGGCAATCAGTAGTGGCACAGAAATATTTATGTTGTAGTGTACTGCGTCGTTTAAATTTTCATTACAATTTTTATCAATGTATAATGCTTATTCATGTTGACGCTTCTTTCTAAACTATACAATTTTACTTATCCCTTAAATTACCTTACTTCACATTAAAATCAATCTGTTGATTCAAAACATGTTGTTGAAAATCATTTTAAAATTATTACATTAAGCAAAATGTGCTTCACCTTTTCTACAATAATGTTTCATACTTTTCACATGGAAGATAAGAGCTTATCACACGTTTTGGCTTACTCAATTGCATTACCCTTTTCCGTTCGCGTTCCACTGCACTTGCAAACTACAGTCTACATCGTCCTGGTAGCTGCACCAACGCGAAAGGATTATCAAGGTCCTTCAGTTGCCGTGCCACAGAACTACCCCACAATTCCGTCGATGTCATCATCATCGCGTCGCTTTGCCGCCGTGGATGGAATGCATAATAAATCGCACCGAAACGGGGCGACCGTACGGGGGTCGAAGAAAAGTAAGAAAATTTATCCGTGATAAAAGGAATTCTTACGCGGTGTGCCCGATATGCGCGTGTGGTGTGACAGGCGTACGGAGGTGGTTAAAATGTAGATGGGAGATCCTTAAATATGTTTAAACTAGGTCTAATATGTTTAGAGCTCAAATTTTAATATGCCTATATTTAAATAGATAGTGGTTCAGGACCTATATATTCAACAATTATTCATCATCACATCTAGAAGAAATTTAAAGCATTTTATCAGAATATCATAAAAATCCATCCTTAAATGATGGACATGGAGCTATCTGGAAAACTAACAATATTTCAAAAACAATCAAGTTATCAGTTTCTTCAACAATTAACTATTTTCTTTTTGTAAAAATCTTGCAAAAATTCTTGAACAAACATTGCACCGCTTTAACCACGGCACACTTTAAGCACATTCTATTCCGATCTGGCTGCCCTCGTCAAGCCATCGTGGTTTTTGAAGCGCACAATTTCATCCTCTTGTCATTGCGAAATCCAGACGAAGTAAGTTTTCTGACGAACGCGAATAATTGTCTACGACGTTAATAAGCCTCAATAATTTTGCAACTGCAAATATAACGAGTCTGATAATAACCACCACCATCGGACGGGGTTTATTATTGTATTTAAATGCGTCAAAATGAGTCTCCATACATACTGCCGGAAAAGCCAAGTTAAGTTTAAAAGCATTGTACTATAGATTCTTCAATAGTTTTCAGATGCATGCATCACTTTATGGAGATAACAAACCGTAGTTTGGAAAGTAGTTTCAACAAAGTGAATCATACTTTTGCACCCTATGTACTCAGATCACATAATATGTACTTAAGATCTAAAATGGCCTGTACTTTTACAACAACGGTGTTAATTAACACTTCTTTGAGCTGAGATTGCTCAGTAACGAATTGAGATTTCGATTTGCAGTTTTCACATTAAATCTTTATTTAAACAAAAACGTTTGAATTCAATATTTTTTTTACATTTTCAAATCTGCAAATGTCTCAGACATAACTTGTTATTCCTACAATTTTGAGTCATTTGGCCTTTCAGGTTTAGTAGATGTTTATATGTTTGTATGTTTAAACTAGGTCTAATATGTTTAGAGCTCAAATTTTAATATGCCTATATTTAAATAGATAGTGGTTCAGGACCTATATATTCAACAATTATTCATCATCACATCTAGAAGAAATTTAAAGCATTTTATCAGAATATATTTCGAACCCCTCCGGCACTTCTTAACCTGCATTGAAACTAAACAAAACGAATTTCCCAACTGATGAATTCATTTCCCTGCATTCTCTCAGCTCTGGGGAAATTTCACACTTGTCTGCATATTTGGAACGTGGCGCTTCTATAAAAAAATGAAGAGAAGAAAACGTTACGTGTTTAGCACGGTTTGTGTGCAGGTTCTTCATCAGAGAAAAATAAAACCAATTTAAGCAAGAAGTATTTCTACCATATGCGGCGTAAGTTTTCCGTCCCAAATCAATTCAATAAGCACTGGCTAGAAAGCTAACCTTGGCAAAAAGAGGAAAAAAATACCTTCTCACGCTTTATCGTTCCCTAGATTGCTTTCCATTATTGTCACAACAGTGCTAAAATTCCATCCCAATTTATCTACGAAAGACTGCTTACAGGCGCCGGACAAAACCCCCGGTAGGTAATTTGGCAAAATAACCCAAGTGAGAAATGAGGTTCGTTTTATTACTTCCCAGAAAACGAGCCGCACCGAAGAACTGTGACAGACCGAATGGCACAGGAAAACGAGAAGGGATAAAACACTCCCGAAACGTAGTACAACCTATTAAATGGTTCCTTTTTTCCAGACAAACAGAACGTAGGCTTTCAACGGATTGTATTGTCAATGTATTTGGCTACAAGTTTTTCTGCCGCTCCCTTTTGTCACTTGATGCTTTTTTGTCCTGACGAAGCATGTAATTCGTTTACTAGTGCTTCTTTTCTGTCGTTTCATTTACACAGTTCAATGTCAAAGGCACATCGACCACACTGACCATATGTATCATACGCATGTTGTGCAGTATCTAAAATCTGGTATTGTTTGAAGCAATGCATTATGATCAATTTTGGAAACAGTGTATGAATAAATGAGATATGTTCATGCTAATCGTGAAAACCAACTGAAAACGTTGTTGTAAATAACAGGAAGTGATGTAAAGGAAGTGAGTTAAATGTCTTTTTGTATTGTTTCATAACAACTAAATAGAATTTTAATTAATTGTTTTTAATTCAATCTAAAAACTCGATTCGATTGCTTGATATTCACCTTTTTAAAAGGAAAAGGTTTCAATTCTTCGGTTCATTTAAATAGTTTTATTAATGATTCAAATAAATAATTATTAACGAGACCGAATCGGATTCTTTTATACAGGTCTACAAGTCGTTAATAATTATTTTTTTTAATCATTAATAAAACTATTTAAATGAACTCACACGAATTGAAATGCAACAAAAACATAATCATCCTCACCTTTCACGGAGGATTCCTATTGAATGACGTCGAACTATTTTTATTTGAAAATTCATCCCACTTTTGCTTTATGCAAAACTATTCATCATTCAAATTGTTTGGTTCTAATGAGACGCAAGGTGCATTGTTAACCTCACAACCTCCAATCGGCATGGAATAACACTCCAACAAACGATCCTATTGTCTGTTCCCCTGGCGAGGCAAGCTTAAGAGCGGAAAGGTTAAGTTTTGCAAAAAGTATTTCGAACCCCTCCGGCACTTCTTAACCTGCATTGAAACTAAACAAAACGAATTTCCCAACTGATGAATTCATTTCCCTGCATTCTCTCAGCTCTGGGGAAATTTCACACTTGTCTGCATATTTGGAACGTGGCGCTTCTATAAAAAAATAAAAAAAATGAAGAGAAGAAAACGTTACGTGTTTAGCACGGTTTGTGTGCAGGTTCTTCATCAGAGAAAAATAAAACCAATTCATCCTTCTATAAGTCTTTCAGCAGAACGGGTAGTTTACTTTTCTCAGTTTAAACTCGAAAAAAAAACTTTACCTACCGCCATTTAGGATGCACCACTTCAACGGTGAGCAGTTCGTTTGTCTTCCCAGGTGCAAAATTCATCATATATTTAAGGTATTTTACCCACACAGAACGTGAACTAGAAAAAAGTATGAAATTCAACTACAAAATGAGAACAGCACAGCCTAACACAATGCACATAACAATATATCTTTTAAAACATAGCAAAAACATTATTTTATTTTCAATTGGATGTCCTGCTCATGGACAAGAAAAAAAACTTATTGAAGAGAATGGACAAGTTGCAGAATAACAAACTTTTTATACGCTATCGCTTTCTCTAAGTTACCATCCTCCTTGTTGTCATCTTTTATTTCAAAGCCAACCGGCTACGTGGCTTATTGAACAAGATCATGATACGAATAGTTAGCCCAAAGTTTACCGAAACGATGCACAAGTTCATGTTCACAACCTTTAGCCGGTTGGTTTTGTCGATTTTGTTAAATACTTAAATTTGCAACGGTAAAAAAAAAACAAACAAATATATCTAGATGTGCGAATGATGCGAAAAGTGTGATTAGATCAAAATCATGATATTATAATATAAAATAATAGTAACATACTTTCACCAATCATCTCAAATGACGAATGAACAAGTTCATCTCTTGTCAAGGTTCACCGAACTGGAAGTCTCTCAAATCATCCGCAACGTTCATCGCAAGCAGCACGCGTTTCGTCTCGTCTCGACACGGAATAAAAACAGCAGCACAAACACAAAAGGTAGAACAGCAATATCCCCATCCTGTCGGTTGTCTTGGTAACGAGAGATTTCATACTGTCCGTTCCGTGACGTTCTCGAGCATCACTAAAACTCAAATTTTCATCTTCGTTCCCTGTGTGCAACATATTTGCGATTGAAGGTCGCGTTTTTGTTTTGACAATACGTCGTCCAGAAGCCGGTGATGTGCATATCCCGCTCCTCAGTAATAGTGGCGCTTGCGCTTTTCCAACTCGCTGCGCATACTGAGAAATTTTCCCGTGCCCACCAAACCCGACACGGCAGCACACAAAGAATCGATGCGCTGATCCCAAACGTCCGATAAGCGTCACCAAAATACGATGTCGATCCAAGTTTTTCCACCACACACGAGAGCGTGTGGCTTGTCACCGAAACCCGTCCCTGTAGCAAATAAAAACGCCGTCTCGCGTACGTTTTCAGCACGAATGAACAGGTATTTGTTCTCGTCAGTTCGATGGACGACGATCACAACTGAAAACTTTGCTCTCATTTCAGTTCCTGTCAAACAGTCTTACGAAAGGGTTACGATATTCCTGTATGCAGATTATTTATGAAGCTATTAAAAGGTGAGACTAAATTCTTTCGTTAAGAGTGCATTAAAAACTTCAGAACCTCACAAATGTCATTCTCGAACCAGGAATAAGGGGAAACTGCATAAACCATCTGCCATATCATGCTCCAAATCGCTAGTTCATACGACATTCCGACAATATAAAAAAAATCTAATGAGATAGACGAAAACAAAAGCTCATCTCGTGCGAATGAATGAATGAATCAAATTATCGTCGTCGAAGTTCTCGTTATAGCGCTTCTCACTCAAAATATTCCATTCTATCGTCCGCGTGTATGTGTGCGTTCGAACATCCGGTGTGGTTTGTTTGAAAACACCATGAAGCCCTAACACCCGGCTGGATAGTCAAGCGTAGCTGTGTGTGTGTATGTTTCCATGATGATTTTGTACACAACGAGAGAGCTACGTTCTGTTCTGCGAAAAACACATTCCAAGAGAGGAAAACATTCGCTACGGGCAGCGTTCCGGAGTCAGTTTCACTATATCCTGCCGCGAGTAAAGTCCTTGATCCTCCCTTCATCAATATTGGTGGCGACGATATCACAGCATTATCGTCGAATGCCGGTTTGGTTGGGAAATTGCGTTGTGTGGTTCGTGGTTCGCGTTTTTCTTCTCAGTTTCGCATCGGTTTCTTAAGAAATGATAACAATTGTGATGAAACCATACCGGAGACTGCAGGTTGTGAATGTGTGCGATGAGTGTTTACTTTCATCTGAAGAAAGCAAAATTTTCTTTAAAAATACCTTCTAACAGAATACGATTCAAACATACTGTTAGCCGCGTTCCTTACACCTTATCCACATAAGAAATTTGCAACCGGTACAGCATATTGCTTCCTAAGTTTGGCGTGTCCCAGAAAACTCATACTTTTACTGCAGAGTGTGTTCCTCCTGAACGATCCCGGAATCTTTAAGATATCGTCGAATCCCTCCGTGATATCCTGCATGTGAATAGATGTGTGTGGAACACGTGTGCTGCTTCGGTGAAGATAAATAGCACGTGCACGAACGAAAAGGATGTGAGCACTGGTGTACTTTTCGGTTTGCGCTATTTCGAAGAAATGGAACAGAGGTTTGGCAAATGTTTTGTGAAAGTTTTTCGCAAAAGTATTTCAGCAACCGTGCTCGGTCTGGCTACCATTTCGAGCGAACACCAGCTCTGTGTACAGTTGTGTGTAAGTGGTTTTGATGGCATGTGCTCCAAAGTGTCCCGGGAAACTTGTGCTGATAGAAGATGAAGGAGAGCAAAAAACCGCACAGAAATGAGTTCAAGGATTAGCGCATTTTATCCTTATTGTGTGCGATGAAATAGAGGTACCGACCAAAACCCGCTTCCTTCAAAACCCAAACCTCGACGTATGTGTGTTATATGGCTATCGTTCGAGGCGCATCGTTTCATCACATTTTTGCGTCGGGGAACAAGTATGCGTGAGTAATGTGAAGAAAAAACGGAACCTCCTCTGGCTGTTGATGTTTTCGCAAAGTGAGGGATTTTTTTTCTCCTGTGTGCCTGCATCCGGTGAATATATGTAGGTGTTATAGCAGGATCAAGTCCATAGGTGGCAGGAACAGCGCCGGAAAAGAGCCGGACTGCTGTCTCACTAGACATTATTCTTCGTTTCGATGAAGAATTGCCCCGGAGCGTATTCGGAACGTGGATGATGGGAGAAAGCCCGTAGGGTGTTCCAGTCCTCTGCCTGTTTGTCTGTCTGTCTGTGGCCTTGGTGTATGTGCGATGCCGGCCATTACCGAGCTGCGTTTGGTCCGGGCATGAGTCAGGAGTCGAATTGAGAGAAAGTTTTGCCGGTGTAGTCTGTGTTCGGTGCACGCATACCGATGGAATTGTGCAATCGAAGGATCAAGTTTTGAGGAACATGGTGCAACGAAAATGTTGCTCTAAACCAGCGAACAGCATTCCGCGTGGCTTTAAGTTGATCGGGAGAATGGTACACAACTTTCAACTGCAGATATGTCTGTGTCAGGTAAATATTCAGCGAAATGTTTTTTTTTTTTTTTTTTTATTCAGTTCATTTTTAATAACCAGCTCAAGAAACCTCAGCTCTTTTTTATTTATTAGTATAACCGCTTTATTGGCCGTATTGTTACTTAAGCACTTTTCTAAATCTATGCTATCAATACATAAATAAGACTAAAGAGTACAATAGTCAGCCTCATATAGCGCTAGCATGTGTATGCAAATAATGACAATAGTTATTCACAACATGTTTTTAAAATCTAGATAAATAAAGCAGAGATGTTTATATTTGCTTCAATACATTTTAATGTCAAATTAAAATAAAACTATAGTTACTACAAACAATAAAACAAACGTTTACATACTCTAGCCTGAGCGCTCTATGAGTCAGAGTTTGTGAGAGGTGTTAAAGTTATATTTTAATAAAAACATATCCATTATCATTACAACTTCACATGTTTCATGTTTTTTATGATTGATGTATGCACGAGTGCTCAATGTAAATGAAGTATAAGTAGACACATAATATTGCACTATGCAGTAGTTAAAACATGCATTTAGAATTAAATATTCAGCTTTATAATCATTGCAAAACTTCTTTCAAAACGTAACTGTGACTCAATTTAAAATATAGCTCAAAAAAAGAAATATATGTATATTCTTTAAAAAATAAACTTATATATTAATCTTAATTCTTGCAAAAACATGTAAGGTGAACGAGGAAATTAAAGAGAAAAACTATTCAGGAAGGATTGGTGAAATAAACGAGACAGGAAATAGGAAGATTTTGACCGACATCAAGCACATGCAAAAGCAAATAACTGAGGTACCCCCGACAGTATGAAGACATTTAGTATGAAGACATTTAGAGTATGAAGACATTTAGACAGTTTCAAGCTCTAGACCACGATCAATATGTTCTAAGATGGGCCACTGCATTAGATAAGTGGTTGACGGTCATCAACACTGAAGCACGCACACTCTGGCACAATTGCCATATAGCCGCTGACACAGGTGCAAAAACCCTTAAAAAAAACAAGGAACATCTACGCGGATTTCCACAAGATCTGAAAATACACCAACGAAACGACATTTGAAACAATATTACTAACGCTGGAGATATGTTAAAACTACATAATTCTAGAACCGATACCGGAATGCCGTCTCTACCAGGAGAGAAAGAGAGTTTTAATCTAACTAAAGTATTTACAACTCCCTCGATGTCAGTGGCTACAGAGTTAACATTAAAGACAATTTTTAACGTGTAAGCCTGTCCAGGGAGAAAAGAGTCTGAGTCAGCAATAGGGTCATCAAAAATAAATGACGACTTTCTAGACTTAGTTATAACGACATCGTTGAATTACTTTTTGCTGCTCTTTTGCTGCGGGAAGTAACAAGTAATCCATGATCCGTGATCCGTTAAGGAAACAAGTAACCTTGACCAAGCAATAATTTGAAGCCGATTCTAAGGAACAAAGAATAGTGACACTACTAATTAAACCAGCGGTGGCTATCGAGTGTGTACCAATTATGTGCGATTAAACATAAGGCAGCTTACGAAGTTAATTTAAATCACAAATTCTACACGTAGCATCATCAAAATTCATTAAACTTACCTGTTATCAATAGCAGATAGCTTCAACCAATATTCGAACCCACGAGCTAGTGGTATTTTGGGCAACACACAATACATTACGGTGATTCCACCATCAGGTGGAGACCACCATAGACCATCCTGGAGCATCTACTTCATCAAAATTGCGTGCTTTGGTTTTATCGATCGACCACCGACAAAATTATAGTTTAGCTAGCCTCCTAAATGCAATTTGAGGTCATGCCGCGAACTACATACAGTATCTAACGATGGAAGTGGTGGCTAATTAATACTGTGCCACTATAGCAATATTTAATGTCGCTTTTCCGGAGCCTATGGTTCGTAAAATAGGCCCTCAAATTTCAATGCGTTTGTTAAAATTATTATATTCTGTTTATAATTAAAAGCATCCATCGCAAGTACGCCCGATATTCCATATTTAATTAAACCCACTTGAATGGTGCAGTATGTTTATTTTTTCCATTCTACCAAACCTTTCTTCCCAACAAAAACCAACACGCCAGATGCGACAAACTTCACTGCACTGCATCGCTGCCGGTTGGATCGTTTCCCATGAAACAGAAGAAGATTGCATCCTTCGGTAGCAAACCCTGGTCCAGCAGCGCCATTTACGTCGGAGTGTCCGAAAACCACAGACCTCGGTACCGGCTGGCCGTGATTGCCGGTTGCCGGTGTCCATGGCGTATGCAGAGAGCGAGTGCGCTTTGTCGTGCGAGTTCGTAGCCAAAACGAGCGAAATAATCAATAACAAACTCCCTGAAATGCACATGCACACTCGTGTGGTGCAATCGGGTTTCTTTATTTTTCTTCGTGGAGCTCACCAGTCACCAGTGCGGGGACAGGTTGTGCAAAGTGTGCGCTGTACTTAAACTTTTGGAAGAAATTTGCCGAAACGGAACGGAAGGAAGCAAATTAATGTCAGCATGTGGTGCTAATGTCAGTTGAAACGGTTTTTCATAAATTTCTTATCTTCCCCGCACGTGCCAAGCGTATTAATAAGTGATTAATAGTTTGACATGCAACCGAATCGGTTTTCTCACAGAAGAATATTCTTAAAGTTATAGAAATTGATGATTATACTATCATCAAGCGTTAAGCTGAATAAATATTCGTACAAAAAGATTTCATGTCACTCTCACACTTCATCGCAGCATCGATTACGATATCAATGTCGTATCCCTAATCTAAAATTGTATCCTAACTCACACTCCTGCTAACGTTTTGAATGTGTTTTCCACATCCTCTCCTGCCAACCTACGAACTCTTCCCGTGAACCTCTTTATGAACCGGCTATAGTTTCAACTTCTAATTAACCTTTCCGGCGGTGGAATGGATTAAAATTACTATCTCTCGAAAGGTAAGGAGTTCATTATCAACAACGCCACCGAAGACAGCTGAAGTGCGGGCTTTTCTTCACCGCTCGTCAACATCACACGAGCCGTGAGCACGTCGAGCACGATCCGGGAGCAGAAAAGCCTGATCGCAATCCACCCCGCATGAGTGACACCCACGCCACGCTAATGGGTTTTTACGTTCTCCGATAGCGTCACAAAAGAAGTGTGCAAGGGTGTCTTTGAAACGCAGCCCCCGCCACCAGTACGTGTGGTTGACATTGCCGCAGCTTTACAAGTTATAAATAATGTGCCATTACCGTGTTCAAGGATGGCAAACATACAAACACACCCATCAGCGCTTGTTGATGACACGCAGGCGTATGGGGAGGCGAGGAGACGGCTGCGTATCGCGTAACCTTCACCTCGAGCCTCAGAGGATTTATGAACAAAACGAAAAAGCAGAAGTAAAACGCACCAAAAAAACACAAGCGTCGTTGAAGGATGCTCGATGTTTGCTTGTCGTTCAAGAAAAGGGGGGGGGGTTGTGTTAGGGAGCATTTTGGAAAATTTTCAACACTCAACATATGACGATATGACGATGCCGAGCGAGTGAAATGGGTGCCGGTTGAGCAAACGGTTCCCACAGTCCACGTTAGCACACAACTCCGCGCGTGAAACGGGAGATCCGGGCACAAAGCGGATGCATATTAACTGGGTCGTTTTTATTTTGCATGAAAAATAAACATGAGCGTGAAAAGCATGTAGGGGCAAGTAACTCGGATCGATTTCATGCACGTCGGTTCCGGGAAATCTGCGACATCGGACGACGATATGAAAATGTTGGAAAAAGTTTTCTCATGTTACAGCGAGACATTTATGCGGTTCTTGCATCGTAGATATCCAAGAAGTTCAAACTAAATTTGGTCAAAATCATCGCAAAAAAACTTATGTATTTTTTTAGGAAAAACATTAGGTAGAACGAACAAATAATTGTAATAAACCAACGACAACAAACAATTGTCAATACGGCTACGACCGTAGAATAATAATAAATAAATAAAAATTAGGTAGAACAATCCAGTTTTTTGCTTGCCTTAATAAGGCATGACTGAACGCAGCTACAAACATTCTGCTAACGATTCCCGTGAGAATTCAGTTGTTTAAATGGATCATCGTTTGGAATAGTAGTATAGCCACTAGCCGGTGCGTAGTATGTAGGCTTTAAACACCAGAAACTGTGAGTTCTAATCTCATTGTCCTCTCGTACGATTTACTGACTTTCCTACTAAAGGCTTCAATGCAACCTTGGAAAGTTATAATCTTGACCTGTTTAGGTGTTGCTCTTGACCTTATTCGGTTGATGTGCCAATTAAGAATAAAATAAAGATGTCGAAACGAAACAGATTGTTTTTTTTTATAGAAAAGATTCAAAAGATTAACCTAAATTATTAACCTAAATTACATCATTTTTTTGTAATTATAAATACAACCTGATTATTTTTAAATATTGTTTTGTTTTTAAGTATGTTTGTATTTAAGTATGTTTTTAAGTAGGTAACAAAAATGTCTTCACATTTAAAAAAATATAAAATTAATATAATCATTATAACAACTGTTAAATAAGCATTCAAATTCAAATTCACCCACAAAAGTTGGCAAATTTCCAACACTGTATAATTTCAAATGCAAATGAGTCCTGCTCTAGATTTGTCAACAATACTCACAAGTGCTTGAGTTTCGAATTCTGATAAAATTGAGTTCACAAGTCTTCGAATCAAATTCTGAATCTCTAATAATAGTTTCAGAAAGCTAAGATTTTACTCTAAGCCATATGTTTAGTTTTCCGTGTCCATCTCGTAAAACCTTGTAGTGCTTATAACTGGGTTTTCCCGAATTAGAAGTGTGCAAGGGTGTCTTTGAAACGCAGCCCCCGCCACCAGTACGTGTGGTTGACATTGCCGCAGCTTTACAAGTTATAAATAATGTGCCATTACCGTGTTCAAGGATGGCAAACATACAAACACACCCATCAGCGCTTGTTGATGACACGCAGGCGTATGGGGAGGCGAGGAGACGGCTGCGTATCGCGTAACCTTCACCTCGAGCCTCAGAGGATTTATGAACAAAACGAAAAAGCAGAAGTAAAACGCACCAAAAAAACACAAGCGTCGTTGAAGGATGCTCGATGTTTGCTTGTCGTTCAAGAAAATTGGGTAGGCTGACTGCCAGAAGCACGAGAAAGCTCCGTGACGCAAAAGGAGCGAAGGTGGGGAGGGGGGGGGGTTGTGTTAGGGAGCATTTTGGAAAATTTTCAACACTCAACATATGACGATATGACGATGCCGAGCGAGTGAAATGGGTGCCGGTTGAGCAAACGGTTCCCACAGTCCACGTTAGCACACAACTCCGCGCGTGAAACGGGAGATCCGGGCACAAAGCGGATGCATATTAACTGGGTCGTTTTTATTTTGCATGAAAAATAAACATGAGCGTGAAAAGCATGTAGGGGCAAGTAACTCGGATCGATTTCATGCACGTCGGTTCCGGGAAATCTGCGACATCGGACGACGATATGAAAATGTTGGAAAAAGTTTTCTCATGTTACAGCGAGACATTTATGCAGTTCTTACATTGTAGATATCCAAGAAGTTCAAACTAAATTTGGTTAAAATCATCACAAAAAAAAACTTATGTATTTTTTTAGAAAAAAAACATTAAGTAGAACAATCCAGTTTTTTGCTTGCCTGGCATGACTGAACGCAGCTACAAACATTCTGCTAACGATTCCCGTGAGAAATCAATTGTTTAAATGGTTCATCGTTTGGGATAGTAGTATAGCCACTGGCCGGTGCGTAGTACGTAGGCTTTACACACCAGAAACTGTGAGCTCAAATCTCATTGTCCTCTCGTCCGATTTACTGACTTTCCTACTAAAGGCTTCAATGCAACCTTGGAAAGTTAGAATTTTGACCTGTTTAGGTGTTGCTCTTGACCTTATTAGGTTGATGTGCCAATTAAGAAGAAAATAAAGATGTCTGTTTCGATTGTTTTTTTTTTATAGAAAAGATTCAAAAGATTTTTTAACCTAAATTACATCATTTTTTTGTAATTATAAATACAACCTGATTGTTTTTAAGTATTGTTTTGTTTTAAAGTATGTTTGTTTTTAAGTATGTTTTAAGTAGGTAACAAAAATGTCTTCATATTTTAAAAAGATATAAAATTAATGTAATCATAATAACAACTGTTAAATAAGCATTCAAATTCAAATTCACCCACAAAATTCATTTGGCAAATTTACAATACACTGTATAATTTCAAATGCAAATGAGTCCTGCTCTAGATTTGTCAACAATACTCACAAGTGCTTGAGTTTTGATCGAATTCTGATAAAATTGAGTTCACAAGTCTTCGAATCAAATTCTGAATCTCTAATAATAGTTTCAGAAAGCTACGATTTTACTCTAAGCCATATGTTTAGTTTTCCGTGTCCATCTCGTAAAACCTTGTAGTGCTTACAACTGGGTTTTCCTAAATTAAAACCCATAGTTTTAGTAACATGTTAGATGAGAAATAAAAAAGATTCAGACTCAATTGATAAGTGTTATGTTTATTTGCACATTCAACTTTGTTTCAAATTTTGAGAAAAAAAAGTATGGAAAATTGGCACAATTTAAAGCACTACAAAATTACATACGTATTCATGGTCTATCGCTGCTAAAAGTACTGTTGTGCTAGAACATATTTTTAAACCAATTCCGTTGATGATGTAAAAAACCTAAATTTTGATTTTTTGTAAACAAATACCACAAGACCTTTCAAATCAAATAAAAAGTTCAAACTAATAACACTAATATAAGCTAACAAACGAATTAAAACCAATGTTTGGAGATATATTTGTCTATGATGCGCAATTACACTAGTCTTTTAGTGGTTATCGAAATCACATAATAAACACATTTGCCAAACCATAACAGTCTGACTCAAAACACAAAAAAAGTACACTACCAATCTTTTTGTTTTTTTTTTTCAAGCCGTATTGCTTCATTTTCGGGTAACAAACTTATACGTCTGTATCAGTCAACACATCGGATAAGTGAGACGTGACGAATGGGCAATTCTTTCCAAAAGCTGTGATGGAATCCCATCTCGAGTGAATTCGGACGATAATCATACTTTTATGAAACATTTATTCAACTTCAAACACTCCCGGATGTGGCTTGTTGATGATCACAACGAGAATCCCGCTACAACTTTTATCTATTTTCCATCCAGAGCTGTGGAAAAGTTAGACACATCCTAGGCTGTTGAAACATCCTAAGCACCACATAAAACGAAACCGTAATGGTACATTAATTTGATCAAAGCAGATTATGCAACGTCCCACCGTCAATCGGTGACGGGCATCTTCTCTCTGGCATGCTGAGGTGAGTTGCACAGAGTCGAAATTGAAAACTGTCAAGCATTGGCATGTTTGCAAATATTCCGAAACGGCGCCGTTACTGCCCAGGATGTCACGGGGGTAACGCCACCATGTGGCTTGGCTTCAGTGGCCGTAATTTAATAATTTAATTTTTCCCGTTTATCTTCGGAACGCTTTCCAACGAAACCAGAACACCGTTTAGCAAATTGCTCGATATTTTGCAACGGGGCCACGTGATGTTCCCCATATCCGGGGCATGTGTTGCCGGGGCTGGTCCCGTTTCCGGTCGGTTCGCCAGCAAAAGGTGACGACGGGGATGTTTTTTTTCTTGTCGGTGTTGTTGGTGTTGTTGCCGTGCCCGCGTAGCCTGTAAAGTTTGCAACGGTGAGCGTGGCTGACTAGCGGGAAGCAGCATACAAAAAGTTGAAACGAATGTACATTTGCAAAACAGGAAAAAAAAACCCATAGTTTTAGTAACATGTTAGATGAGAAATAAAAAAGATTCAGACTCAATTGATAAGTGTTATGTTTATTTGCACATTCAACTTTGTTTCAAATTTTGAGAAAAAAAAGTATGGAAAATTGGCACAATTTAAAGCACTACAAAATTACATACGTATTCATGGTCTATCGCTGCTAAAAGTACTGTTGTGCTAGAACATATTTTTAAACCAATTCCGTTGATGATGTAAAAAACCTAAATTTTGATTTTTTGTAAACAAATACCACAAGACCTTTCAAATCAAATAAAAAGTTCAAACTAATAACACTAATATAAGCTAACAAACGAATTAAAACCAATGTTTGGAGATATATTTGTCTATGATGCGCAATTACACTAGTCTTTTAGTGGTTATCGAAATCACATAATAAACACATTTGCCAAACCATAACAGTCTGACTCAAAACACAAAAAAAGTACACTACCAATCTTTTTAACTAATAACACTAATATAAGCTAACAAACGAATTAAAACCAATGTTTGGAGATATATTTGTCTATGATGCGCAATTACACTAGTCTTTTAGTGGTTATCGAAATCACATAATAAACACATTTGCCAAACCATAACAGTCTGACTCAAAACACAAAAAAAGTACACTACCAATCTTTTTTTTTTTTTTTTTTCAAGCCGTATTGCTTCATTTTCGGGTAACAAACTTATACGTCTGTATCAGTCAACACATCGGATAAGTGAGACGTGACGAATGGGCAATTCTTTCCAAAAGCTGTGATGGAATCCCATCTCGAGTGAATTCGGACGATAATCATACTTTTATGAAACATTTATTCAACTTCAAACACTCCCGGATGTGGCTTGTTGATGATCACAACGAGAATCCCGCTACAACTTTTATCTATTTTCCATCCAGAGCTGTGGAAAAGTTAGACACATCCTAGGCTGTTGAAACATCCTAAGCACCACATAAAACGAAACCGTAATGGTACATTAATTTGATCAAAGCAGATTATGCAACGTCCCACCGTCAATCGGTGACGGGCATCTTCTCTCTGGCATGCTGAGGTGAGTTGCACAGAGTCGAAATTGAAAACTGTCAAGCATTGGCATGTTTGCAAATATTCCGAAACGGCGCCGTTACTGCCCAGGATGTCACGGGGGTAACGCCACCATGTGGCTTGGCTTCAGTGGCCGTAATTTAATAATTTAATTTTTCCCGTTTATCTTCGGAACGCTTTCCAACGAAACCAGAACACCGTTTAGCAAATTGCTCGATATTTTGCAACGGGGCCACGTGATGTTCCCCATATCCGGGGCATGTGTTGCCGGGGCTGGTCCCGTTTCCGGTCGGTTCGCCAGCAAAAGGTGACGACGGGGATGTTTTTTTTCTTGTCGGTGTTGTTGGTGTTGTTGCCGTGCCCGCGTAGCCTGTAAAGTTTGCAACGGTGAGCGTGGCTGACTAGCGGGAAGCAGCATACAAAAAGTTGAAACGAATGTACATTTGCAAAACAGGAAAAACACACAAGCGCTCCAAAAACCGTATTCCAAGCATGTACGATTGTCAAGGGAACTGGCAAACCGTTGCCGCGGAGTACCGCGGGTTCATGGAGCATAGAATGAAAACATTTTCTGTCTAATGAACCTTACCGTAACCAACGCTCGGGCCCTTCGTGTGCGTATGTTCGTCTAACCGGTGCTAAGACCGGTCGAGCAGAACTCGTCCTCGACGTCGCATTTTCCACCAGCGCGTTCGCTCACCCGAAACGATGATGATGGCGTGCCGCCGCGCTTCCCGGCCGGCACCGCAAACGCAAGCGCACAAGGGCCAAGGCACCACGGCGAGAGGTCCTTTCCGTCGCGCCACAATCTCCCGGAGAATGGCACGATCGACATTTTATAACATTTAAATTTCAATTAGCCTAATTGTTAAATGTGTGTCTCGGTGTGGAACTCGTTCGTGTGACTTTTTTTGTTTGTTGTTTCTCTCTCTGTCGGTGATGTTTTATGCTTTACGAACTTGTTTTTTTCCACGAGGGCGATGCACCGCCATGTACCAATGGAATGGTGAGATTGTTGATGAGGCTCCCCGCTCCGGTGGATGCGGTAACAGCCTGCAGATGCACTTTCAACGTAATGGTTTCGCATGCCCTCGGCGTAGGGATTTTCTATCGGACGGTGGTAAGCTGGTGGTGCAATTTATGAAACTTGTCGGATTGACATTGCGCAACGGGGAACAGAATTAGTGATCGTTAGGTAAAAGAGCAGAAAAACTATGATGAAATCAGTATATAGCTTATCCGGAACATGCAGGTTCACATTATTGGGCCAGAATTAAGACGCAGTGGGTTAATGGTTTTGATTTAATTGAGTGGAAAGAATAGTCAGAATTTTTACACGTTGGTCTGAAAACAAAACAAAATAGTTTGGAGCATAAATAAATATCATCAGTTTAAAATATGCATCTACAAAAGGAACGTCATTAGCAACTACAAGCACGAATGCTGTCAAAAGTTGAATTTTCTATGTGAATCGTTTTTTGGATTGGCATGCTCAACTGAAGTCCCAACTAGATGTAAACCGAAATTGAAAGCGATCATAGAGTACGAAGCATAAAAAAGATAGATTGAATCTATCTATTTTTCAATTGACTCATTAAGAAAGTTGGCGAAAGCGATACATTAGGGAACAAAGAAACTGACAGATTGAGAAGACTAACTGTTCGATATCTCAATATATTCGTTTCGGATCTTCCAATTTCACGACTAGTTCACGCGGGCTCCATGCAAAGACATAGGGAACAAAGAAACTGACAGATTGAGAAGACTAACTGTTCGATATCTCAATATATTCGTTTCGGATCTTCCAATTTCACGACTAGTTCACGCGGGCTCCATGCAAAGACTCGCTTATTTTATTACTATTACAGGTACATTAACAATTATTCGAGCTTATCACTAACAATATTGACCTATTCTTGTTCTAAAAGTATGTTAAGCGGTTGCCTACCTGTGGGCGCAAACACTAACAAATAGAAAAGGCTAAGGAGAAATATGAACCAATATATTCTTGAATAGCTTGAGAAAATATAAGCATAATATAAACATAATACTGCTAAGATTAATGTAAAATTTCCAAAGTTTATACAATTATTAAAGATTGAAAATTAGAGGTCTAAATGATCGCTTGCACTGGCAATAAGTATTGCTACTATTTTGTTCATGGAAAAATATCAAAAATGCCGAAAAGCTAGGATTTTAATCTCTAGGAAAAAAATCTCTAATTTAGTTCAGAGTCTAAAACTTTTTTTACAAAAAAAAATCACGAACAACAATTACAGTGCTTAAAATGGACTAAAACTTCTAGTAACAATGTTGCAAAGTATAACTTTTAATAGCTCATTATATATGAACTTTTCTTTGTACTTTAGCAATCGTTGGAAGCTGTAAATAAAAACTATTGCTATTGGTTCTTATAGTTAATTTCATAAGCCATTAATAATTCAACAAGCTTGAGTGCATTTAATAATCACATACTAATGAATTATGTTGAACTTCTGTATAGTTTTTGAACAAAATTACGAAAGATTTCATTTCATGAAACAAAATGTAGTCAAATTTAGCAAGTTGCATGATCCTTACCAAGCAGTTCGTGCAGCAAAAATCTTCCGCGCAGCTCATAGCAATAGACTATCTGGGTCAGTAAATAAACAGGTACTTCTTTCATCAATCAGATCCCGCTCCATCGTTCGTTTTGCTAATAGAGTTAAGTCAAGAAGCGCGCTCGTTATGCTCACATCAACATCACAAATTCACCACCAACGTTTTTCCAAACAAGCAAGGAGAACAACAGCTCCTGTGAATGCTGCTAATCTTTCGTAGATGTTGACCAGCTCTGGTCCTGCTGTCGCATGCAGGTTCACATTATTGGGCCAGAATTAAGACGCAGTGGGTTAATGGTTTTGATTTAATTGAGTGGAAAGAATAGTCAGAATTTTTACACGTTGGTCTGAAAACAAAACAAAATAGTTTGGAGCATAAATAAATATCATCAGTTTAAAATATGCATCTACAAAAGGAACGTCATTAGCAACTACAAGCACGAATGCTGTCAAAAGTTGAATTTTCTATGTGAATCGTTTTTTGAATTGGCATGCTCAACTGAAGTCCCAACTAGATGTAAACCGAAATTGAAAGCGATCATAGAGTACGAAGCATAAAAAAGATAGATTGAATCTATCTATTTTTCAATTGACTCATTAAGAAAGTTGGCGAAAGCGATACATTAGGGAACAAAGAAACTGACAGATTGAGAAGACTAACTGTTCGATATCTCAATATATTCGTTTCGGATCTTCCAATTTCACTTTTTTTTTCTTGTCGGTGTTGTTGGTGTTGTTGCCGTGCCCGCGTAGCCTGTAAAGTTTGCAACGGTGAGCGTGGCTGACTAGCGGGAAGCAGCATACAAAAAGTTGAAACGAATGTACATTTGCAAAACAGGAAAAACACACAAGCGCTCCAAAAACCGTATTCCAAGCATGTACGATTGTCAAGGGAACTGGCAAACCGTTGCCGCGGAGTACCGCGGGTTCATGGAGCATAGAATGAAAACATTTTCTGTCTAATGAACCTTACCGTAACCAACGCTCGGGCCCTTCGTGTGCGTATGTTCGTCTAACCGGTGCTAAGACCGGTCGAGCAGAACTCGTCCTCGACGTCGCATTTTCCACCAGCGCGTTCGCTCACCCGAAACGATGATGATGGCGTGCCGCCGCGCTTCCCGGCCGGCACCGCAAACGCAAGCGCACAAGGGCCAAGGCACCACGGCGAGAGGTCCTTTCCGTCGCGCCACAATCTCCCGGAGAATGGCACGATCGACATTTTATAACATTTAAATTTCAATTAGCCTAATTGTTAAATGTGTGTCTCGGTGTGGAACTCGTTCGTGTGACTTTTTTTGTTTGTTGTTTCTCTCTCTGTCGGTGATGTTTTATGCTTTACGAACTTGTTTTTTTCCACGAGGGCGATGCACCGCCATGTACCAATGGAATGGTGAGATTGTTGATGAGGCTCCCCGCTCCGGTGGATGCGGTAACAGCCTGCAGATGCACTTTCAACGTAATGGTTTCGCATGCCCTCGGCGTAGGGATTTTCTATCGGACGGTGGTAAGCTGGTGGTGCAATTTATGAAACTTGTCGGATTGACATTGCGCAACGGGGAACAGAATTAGTGATCGTTAGGTAAAAGAGCAGAAAAACTATGATGAAATCAGTATATAGCTTATCCGGAACATGCAGGTTCACATTATTGGGCCAGAATTAAGACGCAGTGGGTTAATGGTTTTGATTTAATTGAGTGGAAAGAATAGTCAGAATTTTTACACGTTGGTCTGAAAACAAAACAAAATAGTTTGGAGCATAAATAAATATCATCAGTTTAAAATATGCATCTACAAAAGGAACGTCATTAGCAACTACAAGCACGAATGCTGTCAAAAGTTGAATTTTCTATGTGAATCGTTTTTTGGATTGGCATGCTCAACTGAAGTCCCAACTAGATGTAAACCGAAATTGAAAGCGATCATAGAGCACGAAGCATAAAAAAGGTAGATTGAATCTATCTATTTTTCAATTGACTCATTAAGAAAGTTGGCGAAAGCAATACAATAGGGAACAAAGAAACTGACAGATTGAGAAGACTAACTGTTCGATATCTCAATATATTCGTTTCGGATCTTCCAATTTCACGACTAGTTCACGCGGGCTCCATGCAAAGACTCACTTATTTTATTACTATTACAGGTACATTAACAATTATTCGAGCTTATCACTAACAATATTGACCTATTCTTGTTCTAAAAGTATGTTAAGCGGTTGCCTACCTGTGGGCGCAAACACTAACAAATAGAAAAGGCTAAGGAGAAATATGAACCAATATATTCTTGAATAGCTTGAGAAAATATAAGCATAATATAAACATAATACTGCTAAGATTAATGTAAAATTTCCAAAGTTTATACAATTATTAAAGATTGAAAATTAGAGGTCTAAATGATCGCTTGCACTGGCAATAAGTATTGCTACTATTTTGTTCATGGAAAAATATCAAAAATGCCGAAAAGCTAGGATTTTAATCTCTAGGAAAAAAATCTCTAATTTAGTTCAGAGTCTAAAACTTTTTTTACAAAAAAAAATCACGAACAACAATTACAGTGCTTAAAATGGACTAAAACTTCTAGTAACAATGTTGCAAAGTATAACTTTTAATAGCTCATTATATATGAACTTTTCTTTGTACTTTAGCAATCGTTGGAAGCTGTAAATAAAAACTATTGCTATTGGTTCTTATAGTTAATTTCATAAGCCATTAATAATTCAACAAGCTTGAGTGCATTTAATAATCACATACTAATGAATTATGTTGAACTTCTGTATAGTTTTTGAACAAAATTACGAAAGATTTCATTTCATGAAACAAAATGTAGTCAAATTTAGCAAGTTGCATGATCCTTACCAAGCAGTTCGTGCAGCAAAAATCTTCCGCGCAGCTCATAGCAATAGACTATCTGGGTCAGTAAATAAACAGGTACTTCTTTCATCAATCAGATCCCGCTCCATCGTTCGTTTTGCTAATAGAGTTAAGTCAAGAAGCGCGCTCGTTATGCTCACATCAACATCACAAATTCACCACCAACGTTTTTCCAAACAAGCAAGGAGAACAACAGCTCCTGTGAATGCTGCTAATCTTTCGTAGATGTTGACCAGCTCTGGTCCTGCTGTCGGTCTGGACCGTGCCACTTACCGAAACCCCTGTTCGCTTCTTAACACAAACCATGCAGCGGAAGACACAAGAAAGCCGAGGTTATACAATATTCAGCCTGCTTGTCTAAATGTCATGTCGAAAGCGTTACACCAACCTTCCCTTTCTCTCTTGCACGTTCGATCCCTTTCTCTCTTTCTCTCTCTCTCTCTCAACCAACAGCGCAAAAGCTACATGTCGAGGTTGTCCGTGGAGGCTCGGAATGCTTGTACCGGGGATTGTTTCACCGCCGGGCCATCCCGTCGAATAAACGGGAGCGTGGGGCCAGGCGAGTTAAGATTACACAAAATACCACGTCGACCCGAAATGGGCGGTTGTGTCTGGTGCAGCGCATCCGCTAGGGATGTTTTTGTCCGATTGTAATAAAATATGAAGGCTAGTAGTTCGATTTGCAGCTGTAACGCTGATTGTTACACTGACTGACAAGCGGCACGAGACTGCGGATGTGTGAATTCCTGTAGCCTAATAGCCTCCTTAAAGGTTAGAGAGAAGAAAACTAGAACTCTTTCTTAGAGAAGAGAGGAAAAACTACATTTGTTGTCTCATTTTGGGTAACAGTGGACAGTTAATATACAGGGGCAATTGTTGGATAACTTTACTGGCATCTTAATCTGTGACCTCAGCAACGCCAGGCAAAGCCAGGCAAACAAAACACTCCTTCTTCGGAGTTGGTATATGTTAGCAGGCACATTATAAATTAATAAATTAAACTTCTAATTTCCCAATTTAACCGATCACCCTGTTCGTTTAGATTCGATCAACCACGTACACTTTCAAATTCAGCAATTAGGAAAACTGTTTCCTCTTTTTCTTTGCTATAGATTTATTTTCTCAGACTCCCTGACAAGTTCCCTCCAAACACGTCCAAAGACTGCTGGGCATCGTGGACAAAATTAACAATCAAATAAGGTGGCTGCCCTTCCCACGGAAGAAACGCAGAGCAAAGGCACACTTTGTACATTTTTTTTTACTTATAAACTCGGGAGCAACCGCCTGAGGCCAGCCAGGGGACCGTTTATCACAAAATATAATTAATCACACATAAATTACTTCGCGTGAATAATTACTACCCCACGCCGCAGTTGTGGCCGGGGAAAGGACAAATTTTCTCTGCTTGCTGCCTATTACACTTCGCTTTCTCGGACCACCCACCAACGCTAGTAGCAACTCAAATGTCACGGCAAGCACTCGCTCCCTGTGTTTTCTCTTATTCGTTCCCCTTGCTTTCTCTCTCCCTGTCTCTCGCTTTTTCTCTCTTTTTAGATTCTGCTACAAATTTACTTTCGGTCGAAGGCATCCATTCACGTGCAGGAGACAGTTCAGTCAGTGAATATGTCCACTATACTTCACGACCGTGGAATTGTGGGTTTCCTGAATGTTTGAAAAAACAAATGAGCTATTGAAGAAAGATACCAATTGTGTTTTTATTCCTTTTGAACTTTGCTCTTATTTGTGATTCGTCGATATACATGTATTAACCATCTAGATGGTGTAAAGAACAATATTCATTTTCCATTGTTTATAATGATGAAACTCAACATGGTATCCGATATATCTTTAATAAAATAAAGGAGGTGGGATGAACTTTCCAATTTGTAACATTTACAAATGAATGTTTTTAATTTTCATCCCACTCCTGAGGAATCTTGAA
>KZ068555.1:4278-38575 GCA_002091845.1 Anopheles cracens | reverse complement strand
AAGAAGAGGAAGCAAAAACAGCATCAACCAGTGCAACTATAAAACGAGTGCTGTGGGAATTCATGCTCCTCGGTGAAAACTACATGCGATTTACACGATTGCAGTCACATGAGAGTGTTTGTGATTTTTATATACTTTTTGCCGCTGCTTTTTTGGATTGTGTTCGCCCGAGTTCGTCTGTATCGCGAAATGAGGTTGAAAAAAAAACGCAATCAGCGATGGAGTATGCATCAATCGTTCAAATACCAACTCTCCCTCTCTCTGTCGGTGCCTTCGTTATGCAAAGTAATAACAAAAAGTAGATTTCTGCCAATCGCTGTTGGCAACACTGTTTGTTCGTAGCATGAGCTCCAACGTTGCATATATTGGGCTGCAGCCTGCAGCGTGTAAGCGTTGTGCGTAACCGTGTACGTGCCTTAATGCATGATAGTATGAGAGAAAAAAATACACACACTTCTGTACTTGTTTCAGATCCATTCGCATTCGTATTGTTTCAGTTCGGTCGATTTGTGTTCGCCCTGATGAGCAAATAGAACGATTTTTCTCTTTCATGCAACGTGAACCCTTCTCACCGCCCAGTTACCATAGTATTTCCGCGCTCGCAATGGAGCGTACGAGACGCTTCGTGGAAAGGGAAGTTTCCACGATGCCGCGCGATACGATGAAAATGCATTTGTGGTGGTGGATAACGTTCAGGGACATTACGCCAGTATCCGGTCCTTTACGCGCCGACCTACCTGAATCCATGAAGATTTTATGAAATGAAGCGGAAAGATACCGCTGTCCACACATTTAACGGGTGCGGTTCTGCAAGCAAACAGAAGCTTAATTGTTATGGTTGTGAAATTTTTACTACAAAGGAATGTGTTTTCTTATTCTCAATGTGTTAAAATGAGAGGTCAAAAATATTTATCAATAAATAATAATATTGATGCATGTCAGAATATTAGAAAAGATTAATTACACCTCACAAAAAGCACGCAGCAATACAAAATTCACATATTACACATCTTTTTTATACCATACATTTATTAGGAAGACAAAAACAAAAATAACAACAATTTACAATATTTACATTTATAAAAAAAGAACATCAAAAAACGTCTATATCGAGTACATCATCATTGTTTGCCAATAATAATAAAAAATCATCAGTAATAACTAATGAATATGAATATGACAAAAATGGCGAAACATTTGAGAATCAAGCCACGCTTGTCCGCTTTAAAACCAGTAAGTTCTGGCAAACTTGGGTGAGCAAATGTCTAAAACAGGAAGAACAACCTGGTTGACAACCTGGTGATCCAGCATTATTAATGCAGAACGGCCAGAATAAATCTGACGAGTCTGGCTCGTTATTTAGTCTCTCCAATGGTAGGAATACAACTAGAGTTTTATTTCTTTCTGTTCTAATACGAGCCAGAGCCAGAAGTTTGCCAGAGCTTACTGGCTTTAAAACGGACAAGCAAACTGCAAACTTACAATACATATTTAGTAAAAAAAAACATTTGTTGCATTGCATAGTTTATTGTTTTTTTTATTATTTTTTTCTATTATCGGCTAGAAAATATTTATGATAAACAACAAATTTATTCAATTGAGACTTTCGAGATTTATAAACAGCCATGACTGCAATTTTGAAAATAGATTGTAGAACACAATTTAAAGGCTTCAACCTTTATACTCAGCTTTAACATACAGTTATCGATGGAAAACGGATCGAGAGTATATTTAAAAAAATCAAGAATGAAATACGTAAGAGCAGAAATAACAACGAAAAAAATGAGCAGAATAATGAAGAAAATATTAGATTGCAATGCAATCATTAGTTTAGTCTTCTCCATAGTATTGTATTAGTCTATAGCACAAATACCGTTGCTGAGCAACGCCAATAAAAAATATTGTTGAGGCAAATGGCTGGATAGGAGCTTAACAATTTGGACGAATATAATTTGGTGTTGAAGAGTTCATGGTACACCATATGTTTGGTCGTTTCTTAGCATGTATTGTTAGTATATTGCTATGTATATATACTAACGTTTCGATGGCTACATAATCTGTTAAGATTGAGCCCACTCCTTGAAAGGAGTTGTTATTCCCATTTCTAGTTCTATCCTGATGAAAATGATCCCAACAAAAAGCCCCATGGAGACGCCCAGTAGTTCATGCAAATACAGTATGGAGCCGCCTGGTAGTTTTCATGGAGAAAAAAATCCCCAAGGGTTTGTCTAACATCACACAGTAACAAACATGACTTGCTAATTGAGATTTACTATAAAGTTCCAACTATAAATTTTAATAGCATATGATTTGTAAGCTTCAACAATCAACTATATAGCTCGTAATACACAACTACACACATAATGCACAATCAAATGCATAATAATACACAAGTAAATACACAATTTACCCAAAACATTGTCCAAAACCTGTCGTCCCATTTTTACATGATAATCAAGTTTAAGATGCAAAAATTGTACCAGCTACATGTGTAGAATATTTCACGGCTCCTGATTTCGTGATCCGGTGATATTGGGTTTTTTGAAGAAGTAGAGGTGAAATACGTCCGTTCCGTTTGCCTGCGTTTATTCGTCTGTCAGTTCATGAATTCATTCATTCCATATTCATATGCTTAATTATAAGTTCATTTATAGCTAAGTACCCTAGTGACAAATTCATTCAAAATTCCAACAACATGTTTTATCAACATTGCTATTGTCGAAGTGTGTCCATGGCAAAAAAATTGTAAGATGCTCAACAAATGTTCTTCGTTGTATGGCCTACTTTTCTAAAACATCACCATTCTTTCCAATATTCTCTGTCTTACTAAACGAAGTGAAATAGAAGTGAGAAATCTTTAACTCTTTCATCAAATTGTCTCCTGTTAGTAGCTTCTTCATTTCTGCGATTTGGTGTCAAGTCACGTATAAACATGCCGTTTACGGACTATGATTCTCGGCATCCAGTTAGCCGGGACTAACCGAAAACCGGCGACCTATCATCTGCCTTACCTTCACCGACGCCATGAACCTACTTTTATGGACACTAAAGCAAACGTTTGTCCGTGCCGTACGGCTAGGTTTTGTTCGCCCCGGGAAGATTCTGCCACTGCACCGAAGCGAAGCCACGGTGGCTCCTCTTCGAAGACGACGACGCGACACTGTGGCACGATGATGGCCATAAAAATAAAACAAAAAGTCATTTTGGCCAATGGGTCAACTGAAACCCCACGCAACTGCAACGCTTCACCAGAGAGATGGGCTTTATTGGTCCAGCGAGGAAAAAATCAGACCTTGAACGCGCGTAAAAGCAGCCGCCCGATAACGGCAAACTGACTCGAACGAAATGTGACTCAATGTAGGAGAAACCATTAATTTTCATTCCTGTCCGGTGCCAGTTTACCCTTGACTTTGGAGGTTCATAGTGTTGCAACCAGATGTCTTCGGTTCGTTAGAAGAGACTAGACCCATAGTCAGAAGCAGGATAGCTATTTGTAATATGAAAATAGCAATAATTTCGTTATGATTAGTAGTTGAACGTTTTAATAAAAAATATTTAAAACTACATTTTCATTTCTCTACTTTTTTGAATGCATTTTATTCATGTTGTTATCTTATAAAATCATATAGTTTAAATTGTGCTTCATCGCACAGTACACCACAGTTTTGCTACACTTTGTTCATTAGGACGTTTCATTTGATAGATTGTGGCGCTGAAAGCACCTTCACTTCATTCGGAAGTACGGCTCATGGAAGATTTATAAACAAGTATAATTTTCCGTTCGCAAACCATCCCCTCTGCTGATTAGGCCACTCGAGATACACAAAAAAAAACATCCAAAGCATAACATACTCCAAATCATTTCTACTCGATGTCGTAAAGCGCCAGCAGTTGTTCTCCACCACTCACAGAAGACCCGTTCATAGCGCGGTCGTTTCTAGAGCAGTCCAATCGGAAAAACCATTTCTTCGTTGTATGGCCTACTTTTCTAAAACATCACCATTCTTTCCAATATTCTCTGTCTTACTAAACGAAGTGAAATAGAAGTGAGAAATCTTTAACTCTTTCATCAAATTGTCTCCTGTTAGTAGCTTCTTCATTTCTGCGATTTGGTGTCAAGTCACGTATAAACATGCCGTTTACGGACTATGATTCTCGGCATCCAGTTAGCCGGGACTAACCGAAAACCGGCGACCTATCATCTGCCTTACCTTCACCGACGCCATGAACCTACTTTTATGGACACTAAAGCAAACGTTTGTCCGTGCCGTACGGCTAGGTTTTGTTCGCCCCGGGAAGATTCTGCCACTGCACCGAAGCGAAGCCACGGTGGCTCCTCTTCGAAGACGACGACGCGACACTGTGGCACGATGATGGCCATAAAAATAAAACAAAAAGTCATTTTGGCCAATGGGTCAACTGAAACCCCACGCAACTGCAACGCTTCACCAGAGAGATGGGCTTTATTGGTCCAGCGAGGAAAAAATCAGACCTTGAACGCGCGTAAAAGCAGCCGCCCGATAACGGCAAACTGACTCGAACGAAATGTGACTCAATGTAGGAGAAACCATTAATTTTCATTCCTGTCCGGTGCCAGTTTACCCTTGACTTTGGAGGTTCATAGTGTTGCAACCAGATGTCTTCGGTTCGTTAGAAGAGACTAGACCCATAGTCAGAAGCAGGATAGCTATTTGTAATATGAAAATAGCAATAATTTCGTTATGATTAGCGAATGAAGTGAAGGTGCTTTCAGCGCCACAATCTATCAAATGAAACGTCCTAATGAACAAAGTGTAGCAAAACTGTGGTGTACTGTGCGATGAAACACAATTTAAACTATATGATTTTATAAGATAACAACATGAATAAAGTGCATTCAAAAAAGTAGAGAAATGAAAATGTAGTTTTAAATGTTTTTTTATTAAAACGTTCAACTTCTAATCATAACGAAATTATTGCTATTTTCATATTACAAATAGCTATCCTGCTTCTGACTATGGGTCTAGTCTCTTCTAACGGCGTTGGCTGCCGCCATGGAGACTAGGGACGTGCTTTCGCATGTAAAATCACGAATTTTCCGGCTGATTTGATTTATTTGGCACACTCTTGGAGAAAAATTGTTGCCATAAATATGAATATATGTGTTTGCAAAGACACAGACGCACACACACATACGTGCAACACGCAATGTAGTTTCAGGAAATTTTGCCGTGGAAGCTTGAAACGATGCATGCGCTACGTAGCGACACTGAAATAATAAGAGTTTCTTCGCTTCGACACATTTCCATCATATTTCAATTTTTTCTTCGTGTTCCGTACGGTTCGTCAGAGTAGTGATTGAGAGAAGTGAAAAATAATCAATGCTACCCATCAGTCTAAAAGTGTAAGCAAAGCCTGATTTAGAATGTGGTATGTATCTGACAAACAAAAGGTTTGATAAAAGAAGGTGAAATATTCGAACTTTTGTGGGCAACCCATTAATATATTTTATACAACCTGGAGAGATTTTTGTGCTTCGGAAATGGCTTCTCTATTGTTTCGTAAAGTGAACATGCATCACACTTCCGGCAAGTTTATTACTCCTGATTCAGATCAAACAACTGTTCAGCGAGCTGTTAAACGCTTTGCGCCCCTCGTAGACGGGCAAGCCCCCGACCATTAGCTGAACGTCATTAATCTTCTCTGCACACTTCGCTTTGGCGTATATCTTTTGCTTGGTTTTTCCGATTGGACTGCTCTAGAAACGACCGCGCTATGAACGGGTCTTCTGTGAGTGGTGGAGAACAACTGCTGGCGCTTTACGACATCGAGTAGAAATGATTTGGAGTATGTTATGCTTTGGATGTTTTTTTTTGTGTATCTCGAGTGGCCTAATCAGCAGAGGGGATGGTTTGCGAACGGAAAATTATACTTGTTTATAAATCTTCCATGAGCCGTACTTCCGAATGAAGTGAAGGTGCTTTCAGCGCCACAATCTATCAAATGAAACGTCCTAATGAACAAAGTGTAGCAAAACTGTGGTGTACTGTGCGATGAATTGAATCATATTGTATATGTAATAAAAATTCTTAATTTGTTATGGTTTTGAGGAAATTTAGATTGTTGCAGCATGATTTAGATTGTTGCAGCATGAACATTATGAAAAATGTTGAAATGTAAGTACGTAAGGTTTCCTCCTTTTTTCAACAAATTTTTCGTTGAAACTGCTATCATACGATGCATCATCCTAACACAGAATTTATAAATATCCTGTTGGTTTGAATATAACAGCGTTTTTCCAGAGATTATAATGCAGGAAATCTTGGAAAGGCCTCAGATATAACATCAGTAATTTATTTTTTCTTTAAACAAACATGCTTGAATATTTTTCCATGAGTTTTTTCAGGCATAATAAGATGGAAAAAGTGTACCAAGAACCTTCCTCAAAACGAGCGAAATGGGTAACATCGAATGCGTTGGCTGCCGCCATGGAGACTAGGGACGTGCTTTCGCATGTAAAATCACGAATTTTCCGGCTGATTTGATTTATTTGGCTAATACTCATGCGATCTTTCGCCACTGCTGCCGGAACTGCTGGTGAAGCCTTTTTGCCAGCCTGCTTTTGTTTGAGTGGGGATCGCTTTCGGTACTTCTAATAGCTTACCGAAGCGGGCCGATGCCGATCGAGATGCCTACAGGGTGGCCGGGGTTTTTTTCGGGTTTAGGGCGGAAGGGCACCCGCACGAAGTTTTATGCGAGAGAGAGAGAGAGAGAGAGAATCACGGAAACGCACGAAATTATCGTTTCAATGCACAGTAAACGTAGTCCAGTACACAGTGGGGATTGTGGATTGAAATTTACACGATATACGATATTAGAACCGATATTTGAAGCAGCCAGATAAGAGCGTAGAAAAAGCGTCTTGTTCAGGATGGAGCCACCCACCGCACACACTCTCTCTCTCTCTCTCTCTCTCGCATAAAACTTCGTGCGGGTGCCCTTCCGCCCTAAACCCGAAAAAAACCCCGGCCACCCTGTAGGCATCTCGATCGGCATCGGCCCGCTTCGGTAAGCTATTAGAAGTACCGAAAGCGATCCCCACTCAAACAAAAGCAGGCTGGCAAAAAGGCTTCACCAGCAGTTCCGGCAGCAGTGGCGAAAGATCGCATGAGTATTAAGGGATTAAGGGAGGAAGGCTATCCGGACGCACAGAAATCCGGACACGACCAGCAGCAAAAAAAAATAGCTACGATCCCTAGACCAATGAACCAAACCGTGCCGGTTTGTAACAGCACAAGAAGCTCCTAAGCACCATTGTGCCGGTTCATCCACGCCACGGTGAAATCGAAACAAAGCAACGGGCGCGACGGGCTGGCGAAACGTTCCCTCGTAAAAATCTCTGATGCTAGAAGGTCTAAATCATGCTGCAACAATCTAAATTTCCTCAAAACCATAACAAATTAAGAATTTTTATTACATATACAATATGATTCACAAAACAAATTCTTTTTTCCCCAAACAGAAGCGAACCAATTTGTTGGCAAAAGTTTAAAATCCCCAAATATCCAAACCCTATCAAAAAACCCGATAGTTTGAAACTTTATTGAGCATGTTTATTTGGCGCCATTTCCCTCCACCAGAGCTCCACCTACCTTTTCTTGTAGCGATAAGTTTTCAAATCAATTCATTCACTCGGTACCCCGTGTAAACCGCGTGTGACACAAAAACATCTCCATACGGAAACAGCCGGAACCCAGAAAAAGACGAAAAAACCTCACCAGCATCCCGATTATGGTAGCTGCCCGTAAAGAGTGGGACGTTAACTACCGGTTGGGCTCTATGGAGCCACCCACCGCACACACTCTCTCTCTCTCTCTCTCTCTCCAGACATTTAAAGCCATTCCTGGGCAACTCTTTTCAGTATCAACAAAAAAAATCGATCATCCTAGTGCCGAGTTTCATTGGAACAGGTTCGCTCACTTCGATGACACGTTGAAATTATATACCGCCACTCTTGTGCCACATCGCCGAAGTGGTACCAACAAGGTGTAAACTGATCCGGCGTCTCCCATACACTGCCCCCGCGAGTCTGCACGGTACCCTTGAAATAATAAATAAGCAGGTGACGATGAAATGACACCGCGCTGCGGTGCTATCGGGCGCACGGAGTCAATATTTTTTGTATTCTTGATTTCAGGCATCTTGATATCATTTATATAAACATTTTGTTGGCGGACTATTGTACACCGAAACTATATGTGTTAGAAGTTTTCAGCCTTTTTATGTTTTCTTTGCTGTTACTTGTTAATACTTTCAACCGTCACATCAAGCTGCCTACCGATCTCACAACCAGATGTGACCGAACTCAATCGCTTCATGGAGCGAATTTGTCGAATTCGAAGCGAATTCGGATGACAGCCGAAAACACACACGATCGAGAGGGGAATGGCCATTCGATCGGTAAAACAAGCAGCAGAATAAAGTTGGAGAGCTTAAAAAAGTTGAATTCGCTGTGTCGATCAAATGATGAGAAATGATTGCAGCCGTTTGATGATGTATAAGAACTTAAATTAAAGATTAGAATACTCTAATCTAATAAGAGTTATGCACACGCTTGATGATCAACGATGACGAACATGTTAGTCACTCGTCTAAAACGTTCAGGTGAACTATGACGAACATATCCAGAATCCGTCAACAAAGAGTAAACATTTTTTACTGAATACATGATTTATTGCACGACAAATTTCTTGGTTAAAGCTCAAACAAACCAAAGATCGGTCTATGTTTTTCAACCATTAGAAAGCCCGAGCGACTGTCACCTGAACACTCTTACCTTTCAATATATTTTCGAAATAAATTTAACAAAACAGTAAGCTAACACGACTTTCAAATATGTATGTATTCAAATATGTATGTATTACTTTTCAATCAAAATGGGATGTAAGTCCAGGGTCGAAGTATACTCGAAGTATGAAATTTGAAGGATTCTTGCTTACTAACTAATTTAAACACAAAAGTTTTACTCCCTTTAAGTGCGGTAACAATTCAAATTGATCGAAAGTAAACATAAAAAACCCCCGAAAAAGTAATCATATTAATAAATTTCCACCAGACATTTAAAGCCATTCCTGGGCAACTCTTTTCAGTATCAACAAAAAAAATCGATCATCCTAGTGCCGAGTTTCATTGTAATATGGTACCGGTACGACATTCCCATCAGAACCGTTGCTTCCTGGTGAGGAGTAAATATCTGGCTAAGAAGAAAAACTATCCGTTTTTCTGATCCCAAAGTATTTTTGTGTACATTGGTCAATATTTTTTGTATTCTTGATTTCAGGCATCTTGATATCATTTATATAAACATTTTGTTGGCGGACTATTGTACACCGTCCACCGCATACGGTTGCGGTGTCGCGCTTTCATTATTGCGCGTACACACTTACGCCGAATGGACTGCTTATTGTTCCCCTCTCCTCCCATTCCCATTCGAACGTTTTGCCGCACCTTTCGGCTGCGTTATTGCGCATTGTTTTGAGCGTACCGCGTGGTTGCAGTTTCGCCGCTGGAAGTGATACCGAACGCCGCGTGGAAACGTTTTATGGCTGTCTCGTGTTCGTCCGCTTTCTTGGGAATGCTTCGACGGCAAAATATTCGGCTCGGTGGAAAACAAAACACTTGTACGAAAATTGCCAACACGTTTACGGGTAGATGCTCGTGTGTGTGTGTGTCGAAGAAAAGAGGGAATATATTTTTTATTTCTTTTATTGAAAGATTTTTTCCCCCATTTCCTTGCTCCTTACTCCATAATGCAACGCGTGCTCTTTGACACCGAACTCTCTGCAACCTCGGGATTCTATTGGCATCACAAAAGTAAAAACAATCCATTTCGCAAAGATACCATCATCCTGCGTACACACGAAATGCGGAATGAGAACTCCTGAAGCTCGACGTGCCCTCGTTGAAATTTTATGCTGTACCACCAGACAGTAAACGAAACGCTAACAACCGAACTCTCATCCCATGCGTCACACTTTGAGCTTGTGCGCGGGATGAGCATATTTAAATATGCACTATAAATCTTGGATGTGCTGTATTTTCGCGGGCCAATTAAACAGCGCTGGAGTTCGTTAAAAAATCGTACCTCCACAGTGCAATAAACTTGCGTAATCTCGGGCAAGAGGCTGAAATTGGTTGTACAAGTCCGCGAAATTCGACGATCGCTCGAGCGAGATTAAAGCGCAACTTCGTGAGCTGCGTTGCAAAAAACCTACTGCAGAGTGTTGATTTACATTGCTTACACAAAGGAGCACGCTCTCCAAGATTAATCAACCTCGTCGGCATACTAAATGTTTTTCTGAAGTAGCAAGTTTTCTGGTCTAATCAGATTTGAAATAATTACATGTTAAAATTCAGATAAACATGGGTTATGAAAAACATGGGTTAGTTAATTTAATTCATTAAGAATTGACGCATTCTTATAACGGGTTTTGGTAGGAAACGTTTTGTTTTATACGTAATATGGTACCGGTACGACATTCCCATCAGAACCGTTGCTTCCTGGTGAGGAGTAAATATCTGGCTAAGAAGAAAATCGCGTTTGATAGAAGTCAACTGAGTCATCGGTTTTAGTGAGTAGACGCGCTGCGAGTGTGTTTGTTTGGGATTCTTTTTCCCATCGCTTTTGCTTTCGACGAATGTCTCTCGTGGGAATCGCGTGGCAATGCTCGCCGCGTACCTTCCACCGCATACGGTTGCGGTGTCGCGCTTTCATTATTGCGCGTACACACTTACGCCGAATGGACTGCTTATTGTTCCCCTCACGCCACGGTGAAATCGAAACAAAGCAACGGGCGCGACGGGCTGGCGAAACGTTCCCTCGTAAAAATCTCTGATGCTAGAAGCAGAAGATTTTCCTAATACCCAGGCTCCAGCAACGTGCCCGACCCGATACACACCAAAACAACAGGCAACAAAAAAACGCGGTGTGGAGGAAGTTAAGCATCCAACCAACTTCCGGAGAGGGGTCGTAAAAAGGAGGTCCTGGGCAAACCATCACCGACACACATACACTAGAGAGAGAGAGGCAAAAAAATCATCCCGACCAGTTCGCCCAAATGATTCTCGCGAAAGTTTCGAACGGCTACTGTCGGCCGGGTTTGTTCTTGATTTTTTTTTTGTTTCGTCCTTTTTCTCCGCTAGAACGTGGTCGAAATCCCAACGAGCCACCACCACCGGAAATGTTCTCCGGCCCACATCAAACAACCAGGGCTGGCACCAACACACGCACCACACCCAAAGACCCAAAGACAATGCATGACAAGCGTCGCCAAACAGGGAACACCGGGAGGACAACCGAAGAAAAAAAAATGGCAGCCTGAACGCCTCATAAAATTAGATCATCAAATCTATAAAAATAATCAACGACAGCGCCGCGGATGGCAGTGGCGGGTGGGACACGAAAAATATTCAACCTTAACAACCACCATTGCATGCGGATGCCATGAAGATGTTGGGACCGCGTTCAGGGTGCTGCGTCGTAAAATAAAAATGCGTCCCTTGGGCCGAGTGGCCGGAAGACCCACAACAACAAAAAACAGCATCGCGCAAACCATCACGCCGCGTTTGATAGAAGTCAACTGAGTCATCGGTTTTAGTGAGTAGACGCGCTGCGAGTGTGTTTGTTTGGGATTCTTTTTCCTAGTCTGCACGGTACCCTTGAAATAATAAATAAGCAGGTGACGATGAAATGACACCGCGCTGCGGTGCTATCGGGCGCACGGAACGCCGACCAGCGGAATAGTGAGGTGAGAGAGATAAAGGAAAAATCTCGCCTCTATTGAATTGCTTCACCGTTTCGGAAGGCGATGAAGCTTGAAGTCGGCTATCGAATGACGATGGTTTTTGAAGAGACGCCGTGTCATGATGGCGACGCGCTCACACTCAAGTGCCACTCTCAGCACGACATTAAAGATTTAACGTCTTCACTTTCAGTGCTCTGCCGGTGCAGATGGTAGAAGAACGACGATGAGTGTCGGTGCCAGACCATCGCGATACCACGAAATTATATATTACAATTAAAGATCTTAATGCTTTTGGCGTTTAGTAATTCCCCTATAAGTGGTAATTAACAGATTGAAATAGATTTGTTTTTAATTTACAATTAAATATATTTGTTTTATTTTCTTCAGATTGAGATATTTCATGTAATATTTACAAAATATTTGTTTTGTTTCACCATCCACAGGTTCTTCAGCAAACAAAGAACCAACTCGTGCGTCTTCAGGGAGCAGGGAAGATACAGCACGTCTTTACCACCGACTGTTAGATAATAGTCAATTTCATGACATCCAAGCTCATGACCATCCCAGCTCACCTACTATCGCATCAGTGAAGCCAACGGCGAAAAGGAAAGATCTAGCACATCCAAGTGCAGATCAAGCATCGAGGTCGTCTATATATAATAGCATACACAAGCAGCGTGATATAAATGTAGCTTATAACAATTTTGATAACTTCCACATTACTCGAAGCAAACACCGGTACGCAGAAAATCTTTCCGACCAATCGATTTTCAAACAAATCGATCTACCAAGCGCATTACATAGCATTCCGGGGCAACATCATCCTGACAAGAAACACAGCGATGAGATTAGCGACGAGTATGCCTTCGACCGCCAACGTCATCGTCGCTCGGTGGATGCTAAAGATGCCGTACAATACGACTCTCGTCAAAATTCTCCCGCAACATACCGTACGGAGCCTGTTCCAATGGGCATCTCCTCTACGGTGACCTCCACCCCGCCACAAACTTCCAATGCCGAACAGAGTGCAGTTTTCTCTACGTCTCACTTAGAAACAGCCGCAGATATTCCAATGCCTGCTGCTATCAATGTTGACGGTAGCGATATACAGAAACGTAGTAGGCGCACTAACGACGCCACACACAGCAACAACGGAGACCGTACTCGAACGCTTCCCGTCGAAGCAAGCTCAACTGTGATCGATAGTTTAAAAGCGGGTAATTTAGCTCAACAAATTAGCAGCGTCCCCACGGTGGTACACTCCCGATTAGATCCGTCGTTCGTGGATGTTGCGAGCGGGGGACAAGTTCCGGTTGAAACTTCCCGCACGGTGTACGGTGCGTCGAAAAGCGCAAAAAGTTTCTCATCAGCCGATGCTCCTGGGAAGACGCATCCACTTTCACACTTGGCTAGCAGCCCAAAGGAACGAGCAATTACAGCGTCGCATTCTTCAGCGAGTGACAGTGACAGGCCCCATTACGGTGGCGAACAGCCGAAGCCACCCGGTACCGGTGCAAGTTTCATCCTGCTCGACGACAGCGTCTACATCGCACCCCACCGCAATGGCACGAGCCGGCCCACCCTGGAGCTGCCCCCCGCCGGTACCGATCTGACGTTCGACTCCACCGGTACCGCCGTTTTCGGCGGGCGAAACTTTGACGAACAAATCATCTTTCTCAATGGACCGGATCTGCTGGAGACAAGTGTCGAACAGGAGTCATCGGCGCCCACCGGTGCGCTGGACGCCGTTCGCCGGCAAATGGGAAAAGTTCCCCGGGCGGTGCCAGATCCGCCGGAGCTACCGCTCGCCCTACCGCTGCGGCCCATCGTGCGCGACCCGGCCGACGAGCAGCTGGCGGAGGACAACGTGGTGGTGGTGTACGCCGACCAGCACGAAACGGTGCGGCTAAACTGCGAGGTCGACGCCGACATCACGACCGGCGTGTGGCTCAAGGACGGTCAGATAGTGCACGCGATGGACAAGAAGTCACGAACCGCGGATATCCGGTTTGTGCGCGAATCGTTCGGCGCCCTCACCATCTCGCACGTGATGCTCGAGGACGACGGCGTGTGGCAGTGCGAGGCGGAAAATGCACGCGGTTTCTTCTTCAACGGGCGGCCAATCAAGCTCATCGTGTTGGGTAAGTTCGGCGACAACGGGTTTTGCAAAAGTTTCATCTTATCCCCTACTTTTCGAAGGAGAAAAAGTGCGCCAATCAGCGTGGCGTCGGGGCTGACACTAGCAATGAAATCCGATGCCATTTGCCTTTTTCGTTTTTTTCTGCATTTTGACTCCTAAGTTAACTAGTAACTGAACCTCGCTTTAAACGAGTATAGTGATAACTATTTTTCTATGGCTCTTACAGGATTATTTCATTTAATATTTTGAGGTTCAATTTGCAATTAATATTTGCACATTCAATATTAATATGTAGCTTTTGCTTCTTGGCCGAATGTCCCCAGTAAGTTCTCAATGAGAGAGCTTTCTAATACTATTCACAATATATCTATGATCATACAATCTTTAGATTTACCAAGTATTTAAACCTTTTCAGTTTTTCAACTACCGACTGTCCAAAATGCAAATGTATTCTTAATTACTCTATTGTTTATTGATTGCTCTTATATTTTTAGAACAACCTTTATGCTATGATGAAAAAACATACGTATCACTTTCTAGATACAGATGGGATTTCATTAGAATTTTATTCTAGCGAAATAGGATCGAACACAAGCGTACTGATTGTATCCAGTTATATACCAAGCGTATTGATTCCATTACATCTCATAATTATTATTTTTTTCATCATAGTTATATTTACTACATCATGTAGTCATATGAGCCTATTTTTCATATTAACTAAAATTAGCCCCAAAGTGTCAATTGACCCCCGTGAATTCAAAAAGGTATATTTTTTTCTTAACGGCTAGTGTATAAAACGAACATACTCTAACCAACGATTGATTGTTATTGAAACCCAGCGGAAGCCGGATCTTCGCTGGTGACTCAAGATGGACGGAAGAAATGAACTTCCATCTTCGACTCCTGCTGCATCGCCACTTTTTCGGACGAATGCGCTTTATAGACTTTTGCTGTGATGCCAGTTCTTTTTTATCTCTTCCGCCACACAGAAGAACAAACATCTTGGAAACGAAATGCATCTCGTGTGTTGTGGATAAGTGTAGAACTTTTTCCTGTGCCCTTCTCGTGCAATCCATCATACCCTTCGCATTTTTAGCCGTCGCACGACCTTGAAATTGAATTAAGCGCAAGGATAACAGCAAAGTTTTCATATTTCGCTACGATAGCACTTTGGCTGTGTGCCCGCGTCTCTCCAAATTATGGCCATTCCAGATCATTTGATTTTTCTGCTCCCCGCTGCTCAGATGGTATCAGGTTTAGTTGAACGTGAGCACTTGCCTTCACTTTTGCTTCCGAGGATGATAAAAATAAATCACAGTTTCACGAACGCTACTGATTTCTCGTTCCGCTAGCAACGCATTCACACACCCGTACGCGGTGATGATAAGCAATTGCTCAGCCGTACTAGTAGCACCGACAGCAGTAGAGGCAGCAGCTGAAAAGATGCTTTCTTTTGCAGTTTTAAAAGATTTCAATCACGGCTAACCTGCACCACTTTTCTGCCTCCTCTCGCCCCTTCCTCGCGCACCGTAGATCCACCGAAAAAGCCGTACTTGCTGATCGATTCTCGACGGCTCGATGCGGGCAACATGTTCATCCCGGTGAAGGAAAACTCCGAACTAACGCTCGCCTGCGTCAGCGAAGGTGGCAACCCCCGTCCCACGCTTACCTGGGAGGTTCTTCTGAGTCCTGGCATCGATCGGCACGCACAGAAACTATCGAACGACGTGCTGGAGTTGCAGGAGATAAAGAAGGATAAGGTTAGTTAGCCCGCCGTGCCACTGCGGTCGATGGAAAAGTTGTTTCTTTTTTGTGTCTAGTATGGGTGCCGGGTGACGATATCGGAACGAGAAGTACTTTCAAGCTTGTCAAATCCGTACTGTTTTTCTTTTTTGTGTCTAGTATGGGTGCCGGGTGACGATATCGGAACGAGAAGTACTTTCAAGCTTGTCAAATCCGTACTGTACAGCATGCGAAATGAAACATACTTTCCGTGCGTCTACCCGGACGTTTTTGTCTATCTTGTGTGTGTGACATTGCCGTGGAACGGCTGAATGCTATGCGGAGTGCAAGCAACACGTACGCCGGAGATATTCATCAACGATCACTCTCTTCCCTTCTCATGCCGGCGTGAAGGACAAGGAACCGTACAAGATCAACAGCGGCGCCGTGTCGGAGGCGAAGCTGCCCGCCGTCTTCCGGGTACATCACAACGCCCGCATCCTCTGCATCATGGAGCACCCGACGCTGAAAGTGCGCCAAAACGCTTCGATCCTGCTCGATGTGCAATGTGAGTGGAATTTTTCATTAGTCATATCAATGGCCTGATTCTGTTTTTTTTTGTTGATGGCGCCCAATGCGTGCTTCCTCCCGTGCCGTGTGTCAGCATATACGGGTTGCGTTTTTGATTTCAATTCCGCTGGTGCCAGTACCACTGAAGAGAACCGGAAAACAGCGCTGCTTCTAGCGTGCGCTTTTTCCGGGAATTTTTCGGCAGTATTGCACTAACTTTTCTAATACGCTGCACCCTTCCCCAGACACACCCTCGTTCGCCATCACGCGGACGCCCGGGTTCGGCTATCCACTGCGGGAAGGCATCGAAGTTTCGCTCAAGTGCGACGTCGACTCGAACCCGCCCAGCACGCCGCTCTGGCAGAAGGACGACGGTGATCCGCCCGTACCGCAGACGGGCGACGGATTTCTCAACTTCACCTCGATTCGGCGCGAACACTCCGGCTGGTACAAGTGCACCTCCAGGCATCTCAATTTCCAGTACTCGAGCATCGGATATTATCTCAGCGTACGCTGTGAGTATTGGGATCAGTTTTCTCTTTTTATTGCGCGCATGAACAAATACACTGCCGGAAATACAAGCTAAGTTTACTTAGCATGCTATAGCATTTTATCTGTTCATCTGAAGTTTAAGCAATTGCATGTCATAATTCAATCTCAAAAATTCAGTTTGAAATTAAGTATGTTGATACGAATTATCTGAAATTTTCAGATGAAAACTAATGCAATTCTAGATTGTGCATTAAATTTTCTATTCGTTATGACGTAGTGTATTAGCACAGTCTAGTATTACATTATACAAACTCTCTGTATAATATATTCTTAATAATATTGTTGATCATTAACCACTTGCACTACTAGTATTGTATGTAAAACACGGCTACATAATTTATTACATATTTATATTTCTGTTTTTCAAAAATATTACTCTTAACTCTTGATTACTCTTGTTACTATGACATCATACTTTCAATTTTATAACAATTTGGTCATATTTTACTTTTCAATAAACGCTTTTGGATAATTTTATATTTTGAAAGATCTCAGTCAATCATGTCTATACTAAGTCTATTAAAACTTTATCTACAATAAATTTTCTACAACACTTAAATCCACCCTATCTCTTATTCTCTACGACACACTGAAGCCATAGGATTATAGATTCAAAGAAAATAGCAAATCTTGCTAAATTATGATCAACATTCACAAACATGGTCTGCATTAACACGGAGACTCTAGCATACAAGAAATCATGATTTAATACAAAATACACACAAATGTTTCAACTATGGAAGTATGCTACAGATATTTGTTTATGAACACAAGAATTGCATAATTAAGAAAATATTTATTTTATTGAAAATTTAAACCGTTTTTCCCCTTTAATGTTTTCCATCTACATCGCCTCCAGACGAACCGGTGGATGTTACGTCGGAACACGACGAATATGGTACCCCCACTGCCAGACACTTAGTTTCGAGGGCTTTGGTTGCATATGCGTTTACTTGGCACTTCTTGGCCGAAACGTAAATTGACTTGCATGCGAAACGTGTAGTTGCTGCGAGCGCTTCCGCATAACTTCTTGCTTACTCGCTAACGCCACCGTCGGGCTATTCCAAGACCACCTCCGGGCAACGACTGCCACAGAAGAACAAGTTTTTCCGTTTACATTTGCAAACCCGTCTGCCCGCTCGGGAACACCGGCCCGGGCAGGGGGAAATGAGAACGCACGACTTCGCCAAATAAGACTTTCCTGCCTTGAAAATTATGTGTCATGAAGCTATCAACTTGTACCAGACGGTTGTTTCATCCCGGCTGTTGAAGTGGCCTCCCCGCTAGAGGAATGTCGAATCTTCCATCATTTCGATTCGTCGAGCTCGAAGTTTCCCCGAGTTCCCCGTGCGGCAATCGGCGGTGGCGGCGCTGGCGAAGTCAGATGATTTACATACTGATCCTACCGACATTCCAGACCCCGGTCCGGTCGTTGGGAAGTGGCAAATGGAATCAAAATTACAACTCAAGAGCTTAGCGCGAGCTCCGGATGCATCAAAGGCGCAGCTTGCCGTGAGATCCCCAAGTCTAGACGAGCCACTTGAGCAGCGCTCTGGCACCGATGGCTTGAGCCGGAAAAGTTGCAATGATCCGATTTTCAACTCACTTTTTATGGTAATGAAAGAAAAATAGCATTATGAGACCCATCCGCCAAACTTTGCACTTAGCTTTCACCCAATTCCGGTGCTGGAAGTTGGGACAAGTGCAATTCAGGTACGGTTTCGTACCGGATGTTCGCACGGATACCAACTTCCTTGAGGCTTGCTACAATTTGGTATGACTGTGGTGACTGTGCAGATTTTGTTTTTTTCATTTTGCATTTAAAAAATTACATGTTTGAAAATGTATGTTCTTTTATAAAAGTGCAATAACTAAATAAAAATAAAAATAAAATGCAATGAAATAATATTTATCTAGTAATAGTTTTAGTATTCAGTAATTTTTATTAAGTAATAGTAATTGTTTGCAACGAAGAAATAGGACGTAACGGGTCACTCAATTAATAAAACATACTGTATTGCACAGTTATTTACTTCATGTAGGCCAACATTTTCGTCAAACTGAAAATTGAATAACGATTTGTATTATACGAACCAAATTGATATTTAAAAAATGTGTTTATACATGCAGTTCAATGCAAAAAAAAAACTGATGTACAACTGGTGATAGCACTACATACTTTGCATAATTTAAATCAGAATTTTTGGGACACTTCGGGAAAACCTCCATCTCTGGACAATCCATAAATATCGAATTTCAAGTTTCGCGCCGGCTTTGGAACAACATAAATAATTGTAAATCATTTATCGATGATTTCGTCTGAACAATAGTACTTATTGTATATTCACTTTATTATCAGCTGTTGTGATGTTGCAATTTATATTTTTCACAGCTCCAAGCGGGATGTTCTCACTTGCTCTGTGATTGGGAAAGGAATGGCTCATCTGAAAGTTCTGACAGATGTTGAGGCGATATGTTGTTGTTGACAGTCAAGGCTGCCAATGATGCAGAATATAGCAGTACTATAGTGCTCTGTATGTGTCAAAGGGTGCCAAATCATATAAATTATCAATGCGTGCTACTTGTTCGATTTTACCTTACATATTTACTTTATTTATTATCTCCTACTAGCTTTGTAGCTGTAGTACAAGCTGTACTACTAGCTGTAGTACAAGAAATTTGATTACGTTAGACTGGTTTAAGCTATCTTTGCTATCTCTATTAAACACATAATATATAAATATCTTTAATATGTATGTTCCCCGTTTTCATATTTCTGAAGCAGTTATCTTCAAGATACAACCAAATCATAACTGTTCAAAATATATATGTCCGATTTTACATCTCCATATATCAAGAGAAAATATTGCAAGCAGGATCATGCACACGGAACATCCTACCTCCATGAGCACATCGTGCGATAAAACCCAACAAACTCCGATAGTGGGGTTTATGTTGTACAACAGAATTTTTTAAATTAAACCGCTCTAATTCCATTAACACTGTAAATCTCCCATCTTGCAGTGGCACGAAATCAATACAATCTCCTATGCTTTTTCCCCATCTCCTTGCACTTCGTGCACCATGCAGGATCGCTTGGGTGCTGGTCGCATCTGGATTCGGCATCGGCGCGCCTGAAAGGACACGGTACGGGCAGCTACGGCCAATCGGGTCAACTCTCGCTAAAGGACGTCGTCTACCAGGATGCCGGCACGTACAAATGCGTCGGCCAGAGCGCCGGCAGCCGCAAAAAGCTCGAAGTGCTTCGGACGGATACAGCTGCGGTCAAAGGTAAGGGAAACGAGTAATCGGAATCGATTTCGCAGGGAGCCTCACCGGGTCAACTAGTTTTTAATTGTGCTCTCGAAGCATTGCATGAACGAGCCAAAAAAACGCTCAAACAAAGCAAGCTCCTGCCGGTACTGCTGCTGGTGGACCGACGGTGGTTTATTGAATATTGGCTTCGTTTCAGGCCGTCGTTTTGCTCCCGTCTTTTCAAATGACTCACTACAGAACGAGCACCGACCGTATAGCCGCGAAATAAAGCGATAAAGGTTTCGTTAGCTGAATAACCTCGCCGAGCCAATTCTTTCGCTTCCGGGCTCGGGGTTCCGGTTTCGAAAGAAAACCGCACACATCGGTGCGATGCACTGTGCGGTTGAAGTTCTTTGGGCGTCGTGGAAAAAAGTGAAGGCAAAATAACCACCACCGGACCACTTTTTCCTGCCCGATTGGCATGCGATTTCGAAAATGGTCGCCGGGCGGAGAACACTCCCACGAGCGGCGGTGTTTCCGTTTTGTTACGATTTTTTCAATCCCACGCGAGCAACGGGCCGAACCGAACGAAATCGATTGCATCGCGGTTCGACTATCAAGTTGAGCTAGCCCTAGCCTCCGAGATCCACCGTGACCAAAGAGTCCCGCCCGGGCCGAAAACTTGCGCCCGTGCATGGTACAAACCGGGCTTATCTAGAGAGTCGTGCGGCCTGCTGCGCGGAAAGACTTCACTAACACCCCCTGCGCTTGAGAGCCGTCCCCGAGAACTTCATGTCGGACAGCAGAACGAGCTATTTATTGCTGTCCACTCCCACCGTTGGCTGTGGCCTTTGAAGGACGGTGCAGTTATTTGTCCCATCGGGACGAAGGACCCTCTTTCTTCGGCTCTGGCAAATGGCCAAGGGTCCTGAACCTAACCTAACATTATTGTCCATAGCTCTCTCTCTCTCACCCTTTCTCTTTCTGTGTAGCAATCGAGGAACCATTGTGGGCTGCAAAAAGCGCCATGTGCTTGTATGTTAACCCAAACCCCGTCCCAATGTAGGTATTTTTTTCGTATTTCGTATTCGGATTTTGTGGTTGCGAAAGAAAAGCGATACTATACCATCGAAAACAACAAAAAAACGTGAAAACGTTGAAATGGGTGGTTAACTTTTTTTTTGCTTTGTGTCGTAACGCTTTAACGCTCGTTTAGAGGCACAGCGCATTCAACGTACGAATCAACGATGCATGCATTTACCCACAAAACTGCACCGGGTTACATCGTTCACTTAAAAGAAGAATGGAGTTCCATTGTTTTGAGATATGGAGCGGCTCAGAGAACAGGTTTTTTTTTCTTTGTTCACTGTAGATCTATTGAGCATATGAATAAATACCAGTTTTGGTAGTGAATATTTAATACACGCACACATACAAGTACACAAACAGCAGACAATAAAGCCTTACTAAAAAGATTTAATTGATTTAATAAAAGAAAATATTTTATTGTAAAATACAAAGTGGTATATTTCTCAGATTTCTTTATTTTTGGACTAGATCTAATGTTATAAAGTTATATAAAAATATATAGAAGAAGAAACGTGAAGGACAATGGAAACCAAACAAATGTTTCAGATACGAAATTTATCCTCCAGACCTTCTGTGCAACGCTCTATGAGAACCATGTGTCTAAATTTCGTAGCGATTCCATGTTCCCTATGCGTATAGAATATTTAGTTCAACAATATGTTATTGCAGTTGGGGAAAACTTTGATTGGGACATTGCTCACTTTTCGATTTTCTTGTCTAGTATTTTAATGAAATTGCTTCAAAACTTTTCTAATAGACTTCGATAGTAGTATGATTATTGCAAATGCGTAATTTTATTTCAAAACTGTTTTTATAATAACTGAAACTTATTTATTTAAAACTGAATGAATAACAAAATATCTCGTCAGCAGACTAATAGGTTTATAAACTGTTTTTCTTTGTCTTCCAACAGACCGATCAATTAATGAGATTTTTAGATAATGCACAACATCTTCTTGAATGCTCAAAAATGTTGATATTCCGACATAACTTTCCAAATCCATCGAACAGAACGAAACATCGTCTTATATTTTTCAACGTCTATAAATACCTTCGCAAGACGCAGTGTCCGTCCCTCAAAATCAATTGAAAAAGCTCTCTGAAGATACGTTCTGCTAAAAATGTGTAATCTTTCGTCTACGCTTCAATACCGACCGGCTGCACACAAAAAATGGTCTAGACGGACCGCGTCGCAAGGGCGAATACGCCAAGACGAAATGAAATATGTCTGAGTGTTGCCAGTAATTCGTGCCAGTTGAAAATGAATGAACCTAAGTGCAACGTAAACCATACAATACCATTGGTTTTCGTGCTGCCGTTTATTTTATTTATTTTTTCGAAGAACCTCTATACACAAAAACGGTGTGCAATAGTTGCGATCAGTGAAGTCAGAGAAAGTCAGTTACAACTTCTTTTATGCTACCCTCTCGGATGAAGGTTCTTTCATGTCCGCGCTCGGTGAAGGTATCCATTCTTCACGATCTGTACTGATTTCCGGCGCAGCCCATCTCGCAAGGGCGCTCGAGCTTGAGCGATGAAACACGCTAACGAACACGACTGGTAGCATCAAAATAGTTTGTACTTGTGTTTGTAATGCTTTACAGCACAGTATTTTGTGCTGCACTCTTCGAAATTCGAAAATAGTCAAGTATTTCTTCATAGTCGTTTTGATGAGCCTTCGAGTGAGTTCCTTCATCTTTCCAGTAGTTTCCAAAGGACTGAAAATAATGGTTGTGAATTGAGTGTGTTTCATTTGAAAGTCTTTTTTTCATATTCCATATGGTTCATGCCCATTTAAGGCTAAGAAATGATTCATGATCACATTTGGAATGAGTTATGTCACATAAAATTATTGTCAGTAACCTCATCTTCTCGATGTAACAGGAGATATAAAACATCAAGAAATCAACTGCACTTTAAAAGTTCAGTTTTCACATAACAAAATATTCCTCAACAATTTATTTTACTGAAGTATAGTGTATAACAATTATATCAAATTGCACACTATTTCCCAGTGCACTATCCTCATATCGGTCACCTTGCCTGCTCCTGGGCTTGGAGAAACGCTCAAGCACTGTTCATCGCCGGTGTTCTTTGCGGCAGCATCGATGCGCAAAATGCAAAATTTACAACCCATTCAGTATGGGCTACTCTGCAATCACAACAATCACAATGTTTCCGTACAATATACTACTCACAGAGACTATACTACCTCAATTACTGAGCGGTATGGTATCAAATGCACGAGGGTTGAAAAGTTTGGAAAAATCTTCATGAAAATTTAGTCCTCATGTAATGTTCGTTATTGATTCGAATTTCATTCTCATCCAAAGTCAACCATACGGAGGAGTACCATAAATTCGCCCTCTGAGATGGCAATTTCCTAACGACGCAATTATTTCTAGACCAATCAAACGATTAAAATAGCATTGCTAGCCTGCCACATTCTGCTGCTGTCAACATGTTTTCCGACACTTTCGCCGTTTCTCGAATCTTCCATCGCATTAGAAATAGAACCAAGTGTAAATGGAGCTTTGCTTGGAACCATTCGGATGCGAAATAAATTGTCGACGTGGTCACTTCTGCTGCGGATGCGCTGGACGCTACTCATTTTCGTTAATTTCTCGTCAAGCGAAAATTCACACGGAAAGTTATCTGACACTGACTAATGACGTTCAAGCGCATATCGCAAAAAATCGAGAGTAAATCTTCACAAAAGTGTCTCGAAGCGGTCGGTTACCAGAGTGCGTTTGTTCGGGTTGTGAAGATGGAAAGCAGCCGTGAGCAGTCCGTGGAAGAGGTCGAGCACCCCAAATCGACCGCCAACACGTAGACGATCGCGATGGCGTTTATAGCATACATGACGAAGAGAAATGTTATAAATAAGAGCGAAGGACGCGCCTTCGTTTCTTACCAAAACCAAAACCGGTGAATAAAAGACGAATTTTGTGACCGTTTTCACGGATCGACAAAAAGCTTAAGTTCTCCGGGTTTTAATTCGCAACATTTCACAAAATTCCTTTCGCGCTTTACCGACGGTGTCTACTCGTAAATCGAGAGTAAATCTTCACAAAAGTGTCTCGAAGCGGTCGGTTACCAGAGTGCGTTTGTTCGGGTTGTGAAGATGGAAAGCAGCCGTGAGCAGTCCGTGGAAGAGGTCGAGCACCCCAAATCGACCGCCAACACGTAGACGATCGCGATGGCGTTTATAGCATACATGACGAAGAGAAATGTTATAAATAAGAGCGAAGGACGCGCCTTCGTTTCTTACCAAAACCAAAACCGGTGAATAAAAGACGAATTTTGTGACCGTTTTCACGGATCGACAAAAAGCTTAAGTTCTCCGGGTTTTAATTCGCAACATTTCACAAAATTCCTTTCGCGCTTTACCGACGGTGTCTACTCGTAAATCGAGAGTAAATCTTCACAAAAGTGTCTCGAAGCGGTCGGTTACCAGAGTGCGTTTGTTCGGGTTGTGAAGATGGAAAGCAGCCGTGAGCAGTCCGTGGAAGAGGTCGAGCACCCCAAATCGACCGCCAACACGTAGACGATCGCGATGGCGTTTATAGCATACATGACGAAGAGAAATGTTATAAATAAGAGCGAAGGACGCGCCTTCGTTTCTTACCAAAACCAAAACCGGTGAATAAAAGACGAATTTTGTGACCGTTTTCACGGATCGACAAAAAGCTTAAGTTCTCCGGGTTTTAATTCGCAACATTTCACAAAATTCCTTTCGCGCTTTACCGACGGTGTCTACTCGTAAATCGAGAGTAAATCTTCACAAAAGTGTCTCGAAGCGGTCGGTTACCAGAGTGCGTTTGTTCGGGTTGTGAAGATGGAAAGCAGCCGTGAGCAGTCCGTGGAAGAGGTCGAGCACCCCAAATCGACCGCCAACACGTAGACGATCGCGATGGCGTTTATAGCATACATGACGAAGAGAAATGTTATAAATAAGAGCGAAGGACGCGCCTTCGTTTCTTACCAAAACCAAAACCGGTGAATAAAAGACGAATTTTGTGACCGTTTTCACGGATCGACAAAAAGCTTAAGTTCTCCGGGTTTTAATTCGCAACATTTCACAAAATTCCTTTCGCGCTTTACCGACGGTGTCTACTCGTAAATCGAGAGTAAATCTTCACAAAAGTGTCTCGAAGCGGTCGGTTACCAGAGTGCGTTTGTTCGGGTTGTGAAGATGGAAAGCAGCCGTGAGCAGTCCGTGGAAGAGGTCGAGCACCCCAAATCGACCGCCAACACGTAGACGATCGCGATGGCGTTTATAGCATACATGACGAAGAGAAATGTTATAAATAAGAGCGAAGGACGCGCCTTCGTTTCTTACCAAAACCAAAACCGGTGAATAAAAGACGAATTTTGTGACCGTTTTCACGGATCGACAAAAAGCTTAAGTTCTCCGGGTTTTAATTCGCAACATTTCACAAAATTCCTTTCGCGCTTTACCGACGGTGTCTACTCGTAAATCGAGAGTAAATCTTCACAAAAGTGTCTCGAAGCGGTCGGTTACCAGAGTGCGTTTGTTCGGGTTGTGAAGATGGAAAGCAGCCGTGAGCAGTCCGTGGAAGAGGTCGAGCACCCCAAATCGACCGCCAACACGTAGACGATCGCGATGGCGTTTATAGCATACATGACGAAGAGAAATGTTATAAATAAGAGCGAAGGACGCGCCTTCGTTTCTTACCAAAACCAAAACCGGTGAATAAAAGACGAATTTTGTGACCGTTTTCACGGATCGACAAAAAGCTTAAGTTCTCCGGGTTTTAATTCGCAACATTTCACAAAATTCCTTTCGCGCTTTACCGACGGTGTCTACTCGTAAATCGAGAGTAAATCTTCACAAAAGTGTCTCGAAGCGGTCGGTTACCAGAGTGCGTTTGTTCGGGTTGTGAAGATGGAAAGCAGCCGTGAGCAGTCCGTGGAAGAGGTCGAGCACCCCAAATCGACCGCCAACACGTAGACGATCGCGATGGCGTTTATAGCATACATGACGAAGAGAAATGTTATAAATAAGAGCGAAGGACGCGCCTTCGTTTCTTACCAAAACCAAAACCGGTGAATAAAAGACGAATTTTGTGACCGTTTTCACGGATCGACAAAAAGCTTAAGTTCTCCGGGTTTTAATTCGCAACATTTCACAAAATTCCTTTCGCGCTTTACCGACGGTGTCTACTCGTAAATCGAGAGTAAATCTTCACAAAAGTGTCTCGAAGCGGTCGGTTACCAGAGTGCGTTTGTTCGGGTTGTGAAGATGGAAAGCAGCCGTGAGCAGTCCGTGGAAGAGGTCGAGCACCCCAAATCGACCGCCAACACGTAGACGATCGCGATGGCGTTTATAGCATACATGACGAAGAGAAATGTTATAAATAAGAGCGAAGGACGCGCCTTCGTTTCTTACCAAAACCAAAACCGGTGAATAAAAGACGAATTTTGTGACCGTTTTCACGGATCGACAAAAAGCTTAAGTTCTCCGGGTTTTAATTCGCAACATTTCACAAAATTCCTTTCGCGCTTTACCGACGGTGTCTACTCGTAAATCGAGAGTAAATCTTCACAAAAGTGTCTCGAAGCGGTCGGTTACCAGAGTGCGTTTGTTCGGGTTGTGAAGATGGAAAGCAGCCGTGAGCAGTCCGTGGAAGAGGTCGAGCACCCCAAATCGACCGCCAACACGTAGACGATCGCGATGGCGTTTATAGCATACATGACGAAGAGAAATGTTATAAATAAGAGCGAAGGACGCGCCTTCGTTTCTTACCAAAACCAAAACCGGTGAATAAAAGACGAATTTTGTGACCGTTTTCACGGATCGACAAAAAGCTTAAGTTCTCCGGGTTTTAATTCGCAACATTTCACAAAATTCCTTTCGCGCTTTACCGACGGTGTCTACTCGTAAATCGAGAGTAAATCTTCACAAAAGTGTCTCGAAGCGGTCGGTTACCAGAGTGCGTTTGTTCGGGTTGTGAAGATGGAAAGCAGCCGTGAGCAGTCCGTGGAAGAGGTCGAGCACCCCAAATCGACCGCCAACACGTAGACGATCGCGATGGCGTTTATAGCATACATGACGAAGAGAAATGTTATAAATAAGAGCGAAGGACGCGCCTTCGTTTCTTACCAAAACCAAAACCGGTGAATAAAAGACGAATTTTGTGACCGTTTTCACGGATCGACAAAAAGCTTAAGTTCTCCGGGTTTTAATTCGCAACATTTCACAAAATTCCTTTCGCGCTTTACCGACGGTGTCTACTCGTAAATCGAGAGTAAATCTTCACAAAAGTGTCTCGAAGCGGTCGGTTACCAGAGTGCGTTTGTTCGGGTTGTGAAGATGGAAAGCAGCCGTGAGCAGTCCGTGGAAGAGGTCGAGCACCCCAAATCGACCGCCAACACGTAGACGATCGCGATGGCGTTTATAGCATACATGACGAAGAGAAATGTTATAAATAAGAGCGAAGGACGCGCCTTCGTTTCTTACCAAAACCAAAACCGGTGAATAAAAGACGAATTTTGTGACCGTTTTCACGGATCGACAAAAAGCTTAAGTTCTCCGGGTTTTAATTCGCAACATTTCACAAAATTCCTTTCGCGCTTTACCGACGGTGTCTACTCGTAAATCGAGAGTAAATCTTCACAAAAGTGTCTCGAAGCGGTCGGTTACCAGAGTGCGTTTGTTCGGGTTGTGAAGATGGAAAGCAGCCGTGAGCAGTCCGTGGAAGAGGTCGAGCACCCCAAATCGACCGCCAACACGTAGACGATCGCGATGGCGTTTATAGCATACATGACGAAGAGAAATGTTATAAATAAGAGCGAAGGACGCGCCTTCGTTTCTTACCAAAACCAAAACCGGTGAATAAAAGACGAATTTTGTGACCGTTTTCACGGATCGACAAAAAGCTTAAGTTCTCCGGGTTTTAATTCGCAACATTTCACAAAATTCCTTTCGCGCTTTACCGACGGTGTCTACTCGTAAATCGAGAGTAAATCTTCACAAAAGTGTCTCGAAGCGGTCGGTTACCAGAGTGCGTTTGTTCGGGTTGTGAAGATGGAAAGCAGCCGTGAGCAGTCCGTGGAAGAGGTCGAGCACCCCAAATCGACCGCCAACACGTAGACGATCGCGATGGCGTTTATAGCATACATGACGAAGAGAAATGTTATAAATAAGAGCGAAGGACGCGCCTTCGTTTCTTACCAAAACCAAAACCGGTGAATAAAAGACGAATTTTGTGACCGTTTTCACGGATCGACAAAAAGCTTAAGTTCTCCGGGTTTTAATTCGCAACATTTCACAAAATTCCTTTCGCGCTTTACCGACGGTGTCTACTCGTAAATCGAGAGTAAATCTTCACAAAAGTGTCTCGAAGCGGTCGGTTACCAGAGTGCGTTTGTTCGGGTTGTGAAGATGGAAAGCAGCCGTGAGCAGTCCGTGGAAGAGGTCGAGCACCCCAAATCGACCGCCAACACGTAGACGATCGCGATGGCGTTTATAGCATACATGACGAAGAGAAATGTTATAAATAAGAGCGAAGGACGCGCCTTCGTTTCTTACCAAAACCAAAACCGGTGAATAAAAGACGAATTTTGTGACCGTTTTCACGGATCGACAAAAAGCTTAAGTTCTCCGGGTTTTAATTCGCAACATTTCACAAAATTCCTTTCGCGCTTTACCGACGGTGTCTACTCGTAAATCGAGAGTAAATCTTCACAAAAGTGTCTCGAAGCGGTCGGTTACCAGAGTGCGTTTGTTCGGGTTGTGAAGATGGAAAGCAGCCGTGAGCAGTCCGTGGAAGAGGTCGAGCACCCCAAATCGACCGCCAACACGTAGACGATCGCGATGGCGTTTATAGCATACATGACGAAGAGAAATGTTATAAATAAGAGCGAAGGACGCGCCTTCGTTTCTTACCAAAACCAAAACCGGTGAATAAAAGACGAATTTTGTGACCGTTTTCACGGATCGACAAAAAGCTTAAGTTCTCCGGGTTTTAATTCGCAACATTTCACAAAATTCCTTTCGCGCTTTACCGACGGTGTCTACTCGTAAATCGAGAGTAAATCTTCACAAAAGTGTCTCGAAGCGGTCGGTTACCAGAGTGCGTTTGTTCGGGTTGTGAAGATGGAAAGCAGCCGTGAGCAGTCCGTGGAAGAGGTCGAGCACCCCAAATCGACCGCCAACACGTAGACGATCGCGATGGCGTTTATAGCATACATGACGAAGAGAAATGTTATAAATAAGAGCGAAGGACGCGCCTTCGTTTCTTACCAAAACCAAAACCGGTGAATAAAAGACGAATTTTGTGACCGTTTTCACGGATCGACAAAAAGCTTAAGTTCTCCGGGTTTTAATTCGCAACATTTCACAAAATTCCTTTCGCGCTTTACCGACGGTGTCTACTCGTAAATCGAGAGTAAATCTTCACAAAAGTGTCTCGAAGCGGTCGGTTACCAGAGTGCGTTTGTTCGGGTTGTGAAGATGGAAAGCAGCCGTGAGCAGTCCGTGGAAGAGGTCGAGCACCCCAAATCGACCGCCAACACGTAGACGATCGCGATGGCGTTTATAGCATACATGACGAAGAGAAATGTTATAAATAAGAGCGAAGGACGCGCCTTCGTTTCTTACCAAAACCAAAACCGGTGAATAAAAGACGAATTTTGTGACCGTTTTCACGGATCGACAAAAAGCTTAAGTTCTCCGGGTTTTAATTCGCAACATTTCACAAAATTCCTTTCGCGCTTTACCGACGGTGTCTACTCGTAAATCGAGAGTAAATCTTCACAAAAGTGTCTCGAAGCGGTCGGTTACCAGAGTGCGTTTGTTCGGGTTGTGAAGATGGAAAGCAGCCGTGAGCAGTCCGTGGAAGAGGTCGAGCACCCCAAATCGACCGCCAACACGTAGACGATCGCGATGGCGTTTATAGCATACATGACGAAGAGAAATGTTATAAATAAGAGCGAAGGACGCGCCTTCGTTTCTTACCAAAACCAAAACCGGTGAATAAAAGACGAATTTTGTGACCGTTTTCACGGATCGACAAAAAGCTTAAGTTCTCCGGGTTTTAATTCGCAACATTTCACAAAATTCCTTTCGCGCTTTACCGACGGTGTCTACTCGTAAATCGAGAGTAAATCTTCACAAAAGTGTCTCGAAGCGGTCGGTTACCAGAGTGCGTTTGTTCGGGTTGTGAAGATGGAAAGCAGCCGTGAGCAGTCCGTGGAAGAGGTCGAGCACCCCAAATCGACCGCCAACACGTAGACGATCGCGATGGCGTTTATAGCATACATGACGAAGAGAAATGTTATAAATAAGAGCGAAGGACGCGCCTTCGTTTCTTACCAAAACCAAAACCGGTGAATAAAAGACGAATTTTGTGACCGTTTTCACGGATCGACAAAAAGCTTAAGTTCTCCGGGTTTTAATTCGCAACATTTCACAAAATTCCTTTCGCGCTTTACCGACGGTGTCTACTCGTAAATCGAGAGTAAATCTTCACAAAAGTGTCTCGAAGCGGTCGGTTACCAGAGTGCGTTTGTTCGGGTTGTGAAGATGGAAAGCAGCCGTGAGCAGTCCGTGGAAGAGGTCGAGCACCCCAAATCGACCGCCAACACGTAGACGATCGCGATGGCGTTTATAGCATACATGACGAAGAGAAATGTTATAAATAAGAGCGAAGGACGCGCCTTCGTTTCTTACCAAAACCAAAACCGGTGAATAAAAGACGAATTTTGTGACCGTTTTCACGGATCGACAAAAAGCTTAAGTTCTCCGGGTTTTAATTCGCAACATTTCACAAAATTCCTTTCGCGCTTTACCGACGGTGTCTACTCGTAAATCGAGAGTAAATCTTCACAAAAGTGTCTCGAAGCGGTCGGTTACCAGAGTGCGTTTGTTCGGGTTGTGAAGATGGAAAGCAGCCGTGAGCAGTCCGTGGAAGAGGTCGAGCACCCCAAATCGACCGCCAACACGTAGACGATCGCGATGGCGTTTATAGCATACATGACGAAGAGAAATGTTATAAATAAGAGCGAAGGACGCGCCTTCGTTTCTTACCAAAACCAAAACCGGTGAATAAAAGACGAATTTTGTGACCGTTTTCACGGATCGACAAAAAGCTTAAGTTCTCCGGGTTTTAATTCGCAACATTTCACAAAATTCCTTTCGCGCTTTACCGACGGTGTCTACTCGTAAATCGAGAGTAAATCTTCACAAAAGTGTCTCGAAGCGGTCGGTTACCAGAGTGCGTTTGTTCGGGTTGTGAAGATGGAAAGCAGCCGTGAGCAGTCCGTGGAAGAGGTCGAGCACCCCAAATCGACCGCCAACACGTAGACGATCGCGATGGCGTTTATAGCATACATGACGAAGAGAAATGTTATAAATAAGAGCGAAGGACGCGCCTTCGTTTCTTTCCAAAACCAAAACCGGTGAATAAAAGACGAATTTTGTGACCGTTTTCACGGATCGACAAAAAGCTTAAGTTCTCCGGGTTTCAATTCGCAACAGAGTGAGTTCCTTCATCTTTCCAGTAGTTTCCAAAGGACTGAAAATAATGGTTGTGAATTGAGTGTGTTTCATTTGAAAGTCTTTTTTTCATATTCCATATGGTTCATGCCCATTTAAGGCTAAGAAATGATTCATGATCACATTTGGAATGAGTTATGTCACATAAAATTATTGTCAGTAACCTCATCTTCTCGATGTAACAGGAGATATAAAACATCAAGAAATCAACTGCACTTTAAAAGTTCAGTTTTCACATAACAAAATATTCCTCAACGATTTATTTTACTGAAGTATAGTGTATAACAATTATATCAAATTGCACACTATTTCCCAGTGCACTACCCTCATATCGGTCACCTTGCCTGCTCCTGGGCTTGGAGAAACGCTCAAGCACTGTTCATCGCCGGTGTTCTTTGCGGCAGCATCGATGCGCAAAATGCAAAATTTACAACCCATTCAGTATGGGCTACTCTGCAATCACAACAATCAGAGTGTTTCCGTACAATATACTACTCACAGAGACTATACTACTTAAATTACTGAGCGGTATGGTATCAAATGCACGAGGGTTGAAAAGTTTGGAAAAATTTTCATGAAAATTTAGTCCTCATGTAATGTTCGTTATTGATTCGAATTTCATTCTCATCCAAAGTCAACCATACGGAGGAGTACCATAAATTCGCCCTCTGAGATGGCAATTTCCTAACGACGCAATTATTTCTAGACCAATCAAACGATTAAAATAGCATTGCTAGCCTGCCACATTCTGCTGCTGTCAACATGTTTTCCGACACTTTCGCCGTTTCTCGAATCTTCCTTCGCATTAGAAATAGAACCAAGTGTAAATGGAGCTTTGCTTGGAGCCATTCGGATGCGAAATAAATTGTCGACGTGGTCACTTCTGCTGCGGATGCGCTGGACGCTACTCATTTTCGTTAATTTCTCGTCAAGCGAAAATTCACACGGAAAGTTATCTGACACTGACTAATGACGTTCAAGCGCATATCGCAAACCGTCGCCCTGCTCTAACTCTAAACACCTTCGGGCCTTTGTTGCAGACGCCGGACAAAGGAAGATAAGGGCATTAGATAGTCTTATTCCTGCGATAGTATGATTGGAAAGGGAAGAAGACTAATCATCTGCAAAGCATTTTTTTAATAAAATGGAATGTAGTCCACAGTGAAGGTCAAACGGGATGCCCGGGGATATGAGTGGAAAATAAATGGAGCACATCCGGTGCACCCTTTTGAGATGATTGATCCTTTTTCCCGGCAGCATCCTACCGATTGTTTTCTTTTTTTCATCGTTCATGTCATTTATGAACAGCATCGTCCCAAAAAAGTGTAAATAGAGTAGAAGAACTAAATGAAAATGAGAAATATTCCAAAAAAAAATCGTTACGTTAGCAGCGTCACAAAAGTAAATCAAACAAATTGTAATGGACAATTTTCTTGCAGATACTGCCCGAAAATCTCCCGGAGACTATATCAAACAATGAAGCACAACTTTTACTCAACAAAGCATAAACAAAAAAAAAACGGATGAAAGAACGCCTGCTTTTTTGGCCTTCCGCGCCAAATGCGTCCAAGATCTGCAACCTTCCACCCCAAACCCAGACAGCCCGGACGAAAATTGATCGATCAAAGAGCAAATTGCGAGCAAAAGCGAAGAACAATTTGTAGCCGCGGGGCTCAATTTTTCATTCCGTGGGGCCCTCGAAAAAAAAAACGGATGAAAGAACGCCTGCTTTTTTGGCCTTCCGCGCCAAATGCGTCCAAGATCTGCAACCTTCCACCCCAAACCCAGACAGCCCGGACGAAAATTGATCGATCAAAGAGCAAATTGCGAGCAAAAGCGAAGAACAATTTGTAGCCGCGGGGCTCAATTTTTCATTCCGTGGGGCCCTCGCTTTCGCCCAAAACCGGCGGCGGCCGGCGCCCCATAAGCGGGCCCCATATTAGCTAACGCCTCACTTGATGTCAAATTTATTCCGATTTGCTGCGACACAAAAGAAGGCAATAAAATAAGCCAGCCCAGCGCCGGAAAAGTACTTCGTATGCGGTGGAGCAGTTGTTTCCGTTTCGCCGGTTCAGTTTGGTCGTTCTCTGCGCTTTCTTCTTGTACACCTCGGGCATCGGCGTCAGGATGGTTGCAGGTCCATCCCGAGTTAAATGGTCAAACTTCGTGCTATCTTCGTGTCGCCAGGAGCCATCTTTTGACATATTATGATGGCGGATGCAAAGCATGGTCCACCCAGGGAGGGTGAAGCGAGACCGGGTGAGGCAGTGAGGAGGAAAGTTCTTCATTTGTCCTATTTTTCATGCACATCCTCGGGAGAGCGTAAAACGTTTTCCCTGCTGCTGCCCATCTGCCTGAACGTACCGCAATAATAATAATCATCATAATGATGACAGAAAATGGACCGAAAATTTACCTTTCGGGCTATTTGTCCTCCACGCACAAATGTACCGTCGGTTCGTTCGGGGGTCCGTGGAAACCGTTGAATATAAATTGGCGCACGAAATGGATCCTTTCTATTTTAAACAGCCGGACTCTGGAGAAAGGAGTTTTCCGTGGATTCCTCACACTCCCGTGGATTCATACATTGCTATTTATCGTGCTTAGCAGCTGAGAAATTTATCACATTTACCTTACTTTTTTCACTACTTTGTGCGGTTC
>KZ068551.1:19082-36273 GCA_002091845.1 Anopheles cracens | reverse complement strand
GGAAGACAATCGGAAGAAGGAGATATGAGGATGCGTTACGGTGTGAAGATAGTGGAGAGGAATGTGGACGTGCGTCTGTTTCTTCAATTTCAAGTTTGAACTCTTCTCCTCGAAACGATGTCGTGCCTTGTGTTGTGTGTCCCGCGGGATTTTCGGTGTGCTGCACAACAGGTAGAGTACGCGTTACGCTTGCGCGCCATTGAGAGAGATGATGTGCTAGGTAGACGCGGAACGTAGAAGGCGATATTTTATTTTGGTCCACGTTTATGTTTCGGTAGTTAGATAATGCAACAAAAAAGATGATAATCAACAAACGAATGAACATCTTTGCACGAGAACGAGAGTACTATTACTTCAAATTAGCATCACCTACAATGTTTTATTTTGTTTACGATTTTTAAACGATTTTCTTCTAACGAGGCAGCCGAAATTTGATTAATACTGTTTATGTTTTGGGTACCATTTACGGCACGTTTAGTGCAGCATATCACGCCGCGCGGCAGCAAGGACACAGGGTGGAGTGTGCGCAAAAAGAAAAAAGTTGAGGTTCAAAGTGCTTATGTTTAAGTAGACGCAAAACGAAGAGATCAGCGGAGTGTAAAAGGGTGTGTGTAGGATAAGGTGGAGTGGAACCAATTTCAAACGATCAGGAGAAAAAGAGAGAGAATCCAGTGGTTTGGTGAATGTGCCGCCCCCTCCCTCCACCTGGGTCGTCAGGCCCTGGTGCACGTTATGCTGATAATGATTCGAAACCGTGTGATAGCGATGACGAGAGCGCGAGAGTCCGAGAGAGGATATATACGGGAGGGGCTGTTGCGCCATCATGGCAGCAGGATACGGTTGTAGCGAGACAGTCCCGAAAGTTATCGTCCCTGGTTCTGCTTTGTCTGCTTTTAGTTTTTAATGGATTTAGATGTGTAAGCGAACTTTCCCCTTTATCCCTCCCTTCCCACTCCAGCAAATAAAAGAAACCTCACTATACAGTAATCCCATGATAATGGTGAATGATAATGAATTGGTTTTGTGTTACTTGCGGCAGTTGTGTTATGCGCGTGGACGCCATTTTGAGATAGTGGGATGCTGGATGGGAACCGGTGGTTACGGATGGATGGAATAGTAGATAGTGGTGGTGCGCTAGCCGGTGGAGATTTTGTCCACACGATAGCCCCTAACTGCCTTTCTTGGGTGTGCTATAGTGGAGCAGGTTCGCTGTTTGCAGTGCAGGCATAGATAAACAAATGTTCAATTGAAATTGGAACACACTTTACTTCGTGCCAGTATGGTTGAGTGTTGTATGTGTGCCGTTGTGGTTAAACATGGTACAAGAGACATGTAATGATAACTTTCTGCGGATAACCATGCTACTCTGGAGGTTGAAATTTTCTTGAGAACGAACGAGACAGCGCGAGAGAGATAGTAAAGAATGATAGTGATACAATAGCACGATGATGATGATGATGCACGTGTACAATATTATAGCGAAATTCGGATACGAGATCGTTATCGTTAAGCACAGCATAATTGCGTGCATAAATATACACACCATACATAGCTCTCATAAGGTGCATGAATCAAAATGTAGAGAAAAAGGAATCGAACGAATTATTACAATTGCTGCAACACCGCTAGGAAATGATGAATCAATTCATAAACCAAATCATAAGCCTGTCTAGTGAATCGTATAAATAAATAATTCACAGTCGTGCACACCGTTGGGGTAGCTGGATGGTACGATATGGTTACAATGGTCGTAACGTGGAGGATGTTATATAGACCGATATAAACTACCGAATACTATGTCTTATAAAAAGGCTAATAGCGCAAAACCGACACATCCAAATGGTGTAGTGTTGTTTCCTTTTGTAACACGGTGGTATGATGACTTTTTTCTACTTCCACCACTAACTTTAATGAATAAATTATGCTAATCTACTACTCTTCTTTGTACTCAAAAGAAAGCCTTTTGGAAATGTCTCGCTAAAACTAAAAGATGGCTTGACTGAGTAAATAGATTCTACTTAAAATCCTAACATTGGTTGCCATTCTCATTAATCTCAAGTAAAATTCAACATTTTAGAATAAGTTTTTTGTATTAAACTTTAAAATTTACTATGGGAATTTTCATGCTTGAAAGCTAACGTGAAAGCTTCTAATCTCAGCATTTCGTGAAGATCCGTCCTGGAGTGCATGCATGCAAATACTTGATTCTTTTTTGGCAGTTTGCATTTTTTTGAATGTGTGTAGGGTTGGTTGGATACGTATATTTTTCACTGGGCAGCAGACGTTGACATTGTTGAAGTCGCTTTGTGTACATTTCGTCGGAAATTTCGAAGCGGCGCAAATTGGTGCCGGATACAAATTGTGTATTGCGTGCAGCATTAATCAGTTGGAAAAGGGCCTGATGCTTATCTTCTCTTAAATATGGTGCTACTCAAATCAGTGTCTAATAATGTTGGGAAACAAATGTGTATCGTATTTGTGCGCTGTGTAGCGACTCAACAGCCGAATGGGTCGAACAGTGATAGCCACCACCACTCAAACGACAAACATGACCAAAGCTTTGCTAACCCTCTAGTGAAGGAAGATGGATTTTCGTTGAAAGTCGGTTTCATCGAACATGGAAAGGAGATTATGTACAGTATAAAACACTTCTACGATGACTTTGTGGGCCATAGCGAGGTGAAGGAGGCCCAGGCCAGGGTGAACGATGTGCAGCACGAAGTGAGTGTGCTGCTGGAGAAACGTAACACGAGCGAGTTCGAGATCGTGGAGGTAGCGAAGCAGTTAGCTACCGTTCAAGCTGCCCAGCACTCCGTAACACGTGAAGACCGCGAATATTTGGAGCTAATGAAGACTGAATTCGTGGTAAGCATTCGTCGTGCCGATTATGTTGTCGTTACCACATTGCTAAACAGTGTACATTCCACAGCTAAGCTCCGAGAAGCATCGCCTCGACGGCATGGTAAAGATATTGAACGCCGAACATCAGATGTTGCTGCTGCGGCTTACCCATGCGCTCAACGATGTGCACGCTAAAGAGAGGCAAGAGGCCAGCAGTATCCGATTGGTGAAGCTGTTTTTCACCGCATTCGTGGCGTTGATCGGACTTGCCGGGAACACGGGCTACAATCACTACAAGGATGCACAGGTGCAGAACCACCTGAAACAGCAGAGCACGATGATGAAGACGCTGGTCGATTATGTGGAGCAGGAAAGATCTCGCAAGCCGGCACAGAGCGGCGAGTCTTGGGGCAGTTATCTGTACCGACAGCCGGGGCGGCTGTATGGGTACATGTTTCCAAACCAACCGAACACGTCCTGGGGTAGCAGCCTGTACAGACAACCCGTTCGGCTGTATCGGTACTTTTTTCCTAAAAATCCGTGATCGTGTTTTGCAAAGCAAACTCTTTTCGAGTTTCATACGCATAAGCTGATTATTATTGTGCCGTGCCATGCATTGTAACACAATTGTTACAAAGTATTAAGTGATTCATGTGTGACTGCATATGTTATGCAAAGGGAAAATATACATCTCTGCTGTTTTTGTAATACAAAGAACATAAAATGCTAAAAAAAATAAACATAAATGATACTGTGAATATTTTTTTTAACAGCAGGGCTGCTTCGTTGCTTGTGTCAATTTGAAGTGCGATATGTTTTTCACCGGGCGCATTGTTTTGAATATGTGCCGGCGTTTGACAGACGGCAGAGCGAGGGTGTAATTACGGAATGAATTTGTAAACAACGAACAATGTGATAATATTAATTATTTCCCAGCAAAGTGTGGGTGGTTTAGTTGTTCAATAAAGCGCCATGTTATCCACGCAAATAGTTGTTTCGTGTACGCTGCGAGCCTGGACACTTCCCAGGCCCGCAACTAACCGCTACCTTATACGGTGTCTCGCGGACCGAGTGAAGGAAATCGATTCGGCACCACAGGAAAAGGAATCCTACCACTACTACACGATCGCACAAGAGCATGCGAACCAAACGGCCGACCGGAAGCACACGGCACGAACAACGGACGTCGCACTGCGTCGCATCAGCCTGATCGATTTGGCCAAAAGCAAACTGTACGAGGCGCAATCGTTCTACGATGAGTTTAGCGGCATGAACGAGGTGAAGGTGGCCCAGAACAAGGTGATCGAGATTCAGGACCAGCTGCAGCTGGTGCAGGAACGCCGGCGTCACATTCTGCTCGAGCTGACCCTGGTGCGCAAACAGCTGCAGGACATCCACATCGAGCTGCAGAAAGCCATGCGTGGCGAACATCGCTACGTGGAGCTAATTAAGCAGGAGTTTGATGTAGGTTACGTGGCTGGTTGAACACGGCTCGCGGTGTAATGGAAAGTAATCCACCGTTTTACCGTCCCATTTTAAGGTGCTTGCGCGGGAGAAGGAAAAGAATCAAATCTTCCAAATAATCGACCAGGAGGAGCGCGAACTGTTCTCCCATCTGACGGCCGCGGTCAAGACCTCCCACGAGAAGGAGCGAACGCAGGCGAACAACGTCAAGTACTGGTCGATCATCGCGTCCGGTGTCGGTGCGCTGCTGGGCATTGTGGCGACCTCGATAAACTATTACTTTCGCAACACGCAGTTCGAAACGATTCGGAAAGCCGGCGAGGAAAGCAACCGCAAGCTGGTCGTGCTGGAGCAGAAGCTGGCCGGATTGGAAGTGTCCCTCGGACGGATGAACGTCGAATGGGGCCGCTATGTGGCGGATAAGAGGTTGGCGGAGCAGCGCCGCTTAGCTCGGGCTCCGGTCGAATCGTGGGGTGGCTACTTCCGGCGGCATACGGCGCGATTCTTTCGATTTTTCGTCCCGAAAGCGTAGCACTGGGTGAGGGGAACTGCATTTAAGGACAAACGAACAAGCATTAACGCGGAAACTGCGAATTTAAAACCAATACCAAGGCTAGGCCGTCTGTATTATAGAAATGAGATCGATTTTGTGTGTGATCGTTGTCAGGCTAGATAATAAATTCCATTCCTATTGGAACTGAAATCAAAAAGATCTGGTTGTGTCGGTGATTTCCAACGGTTTTAGCAACAACATAGGTCGTCGCTTTTCTCCCCGCATGCTTAATTGAATTGATCCGGACAAAACGAAGTTCAGCTGATATGAATTTGTTTACATTAATGTTCAACTGCTCATAAACGATGCGTTAATTAACCACTGCCGAATGAAACGAAACAAACATTGTGTTCCCCAGCTCCCCGGAAAGGTTTTAATGAAGTTAGCAACAAAGGTCGGAGAGAAAAATGGAACCAAGATTTCTTCTAGCCACCACAACCCGTTCTGTTTGGGGCCGAGCATAATTTCTGCCTAGCCTGGCGGTTACGAAACGACGTCGCGCTCCACATGCCAGACGTTTCACCAGATCACCCCCAAAAGGGCCTAGCCAAAGCCGCCTACGCTTATTTTAATTAATATTCTCAGAACTGCTCAGTTCCCGCTGCTCGGTTCGGTGATAGACACTTCCCAGCCGCAGTGTGTCACCGGACTACGGGTTGGCAATCCGAGACGCGTAGGTGCCGTTAAGCCGCAACTCACTGGGTCGTCTGGTGGAACAGAAAACGATTAAAAACGGTCCCCAGAGACGCTGGAATGGTCAGAAACAGACCGATTAAATTCAATTTCCGTCCCGTTGCATCACCCCGCTACAATTGGACTTAATCTCATCACGACAGACAGCGGCTACCGTGAAGCTCCCGAACCCGTTGCGCCACCTCTCACCACTCCCCCCGACGACACAAGGATATTCGTGTGCATGATGTGTGCGTGTGTTTTGTTGGCAATAGCTTTGTTTATTCGTACTTCATTGCACTCTACGCGCTCCCGAGCACACCGAAGGAATCGGCAACGAACTCATCCGGACTGTCGCTGAAGCAGACGAACACGAAAAACGTAACCAACATCACGCCGGTGGCCATCAGGATGCCGACCACGAGAAAACACAGCGCAAGGGCGGTGAGGGTCACCAGCAGCACCGGCACGCGTCCCTTCCGGGCGAGCAGAAGCTCCAGCTCGTCGAGCAGATCGAACGTATGGTGGTGTTTTCCGGGCCGTTCCGCAGCGCCAGCCGCGTGTTGATGGAGCTTAGGGCGTTGCATGTCCCTGCAGAAAACTCCCGCCCGGTACACTGCTTCTAAACGACCGTGAAAACAAACTGCTCCTGGACGAGTGGCAGATTCGCGGATGTCACTTTGGCGCCGAGAAAGCGAGCTCCTGTACTGAGCTCGAGAAAAAAAGGTAACAGTAAACAAACATTATTCCTCTCCACATCTCTCGCTCGGTCACGATTAGATTAGAACAGACGCGCGGGGTCGTGTCTGTATGCAAGCGATCGCTCTCACGGGGCGCTGGTTTGGTTGATTTGGCTTCGGTGTTTTCTTTCCTTCTCCGCCGCTCCAGCGCTTGTTCACGCTCCGTCCACGGCAATCTCGGTGGCCTTTCGGTGTTCCGCGATAAGGATGGATTTGGGCAATCATCACGTTCCGCTGCACATGCCGGGGGTCGGTTGCCGTAAGCAAAATACGTAGCGTAACTCGCGGCGCCGATAATGAATTGGTTTTCGATCACTGATCAACGGGCGGTAAGAATTAAAATGCGTTAATTAATATGTTGGATAATTTCCGTGATATATTCGCACCCTACAGAACACCACGGCGATGCCTAAGAGACTTGAAAGAGATTGTTTCCATGGTTACCACGAGTTGGCAACCTTGAAAACATCCGCTTCCAAGTCACATTTGAAATTTGGAAACCCTATGAAATTAATCATGTTTATTTTAAATAACTACAGTTATCTGTTTTATTTTATACTAAAATAACTATACGAAAAAGACATTTTGATACAACATTTTTTTTACAAATATTCTCCTGCGTAAGAGGCTATTCCGAACCGACTTTTTCTTTTCGTTTTTATTAACTCCCGCCATAGTCGCCATGGCAACTGTTTGACTTGCTCAATAAATATCCTAAAACAATTAAACAACGTGTCAACATGTTCAAAATACACCTCCCGATGACAGGTCAATCAACAGCAGTGCATGAAAAGACACAACACATCCAGGTATTTCCCTATTAACAGCGTGTAACGAACTACAGTCAAGAAAAACTGTGCAGCAGAGTTTGTCTGTTTATCTTGAACGTTGGCAAATATGTGCCTAGGTGGAAGCAAATGTTTTTATTTTCTTTTTGCTGCACGATTTACCCTCCACAGGCATAATAATGAGAAAACAAAAGGGGTTAAAATGTCTGGAAAATGCGCCGTGCGAGTGTGCTTGGTACGATAAACTAGCTGGCGAAGTACCAAGTAAAGATAATGGAATTGTGATATGACTCATTTTCTGTTGTTCATGGTGTTGAATTGATAATTTGGTTTTTTTTTATAAGCAGTGGGTAGTCAACTGCGACGAGGTGGCCGAGTGGTTAAGGCGTTGGACTGCTAATCCAATGTGCTCTGCACGCGTGGGTTCGAATCCCATCCTCGTCGATAGGAAAAAGTGAAACAACTGAGTTAAATCATTTTTATAGAGAAATTGTGTACATTTGAGTGAATATAAATGCCACTTCTTTCAGCGGGGAGTTAAGCCCGTGCGTGCACTTCGACGTTGAAACTTCAAGATCACTCTCGCAAACGGCTCCGCCGAGTTATGCAGCGGATCGGCCAGAAACGGAATAAATTATTCACACGATCAGGTTATGAGTAATGCATAAGCAAATTAAATTATGACCAAACTCTGCTGCAATCGCTATAACGTGAAACGATCGCACACTAACGTTGTGTGACTGACGTTCTTTCAACCATCCATCTCCCTTTTTTTCATCTCAGTACCCTTCCGTAGCCTATCGTTCTTTCCTCTGCAACCCCACCCCAAGTAGTTAAACGATATTTGGTGGTTAGCTCTGTCTGTCCACCAACACGACCCACCACACCTTGTACGGAAGAGGCTTAATTTAATAAACTCAACAATTAGAGAACGCGCTACACTTCGGTTCGATCGTGCCGTTCGCAGGCAATGGGTTGTCCAGCGGGATGTTTGGGATGAATCTTCCCAACGCTTCCAGCCATAAAACAGTGCTCCGAAGAACCCACATTAGCGGCGGCCGGAGCAGGTAGCGCAGTGTGGCGAATGCATGATCATTAGGCTACGAAGGCGTGTGAGCGCGGCAACGAACAAAACGCAGCCTGCTGGTCGATAAGCAGTGGGTAGTCAACTGCGACGAGGTGGCCGAGTGGTTAAGGCGTTGGACTGCTAATCCAATGTGCTCTGCACGCGTGGGTTCGAATCCCATCCTCGTCGATAGGAAAAAGTGAAACAACTGAGTTAAATCATTTTTATAGAGAAATTGTGTACATCAATTTTCCGTCCGTTTTGTTTGCGATGGTGCGGGCGCGGGAAGATGGATCGGTTCCGGAGAGTGCAAATGGAGGGCTCGTTCGCTTTTACGATCGTATTAGTGCGCCAATTGGTGTGTACGTGTGTGTTGCTTATCTTACGAGGGAAAATGGCAGATACGGTGGCCAGATTTTTCTTTCGCTACTGGTGACTGCCGTAAACGATTGGGATTTGGCCTTATTTTGTGTAGCATGTTTACATGTTTTCTCTGGTATTCTTTCGCCCTCTTGAATCATTTTGAAGTGAGCACATGTTTCTGAATCCAAGAACGGTGTTTGTGAAGCATAATGAATTGTAAAAAATGAGCTTTAAACGAATGAATTGCGACGCAAGAAACCTAAAGATGCAGACTCTGCGTAGTGACGTGAAGAATAGAACCACAAGGAGATAGTCATCATTAGTCATCACCATTTTCTATTATTCTTCTCGCCATTCGAAGTTTTTTTTTTCGCACATACATCAACATTCCTCGTAGCGCGTGATCAAGAACGTGCGCTGGGAAGTGGCATTTCAGCGGGGAGTTAAGCCCGTGCGTGCACTTCGACGTTGAAACTTCAAGATCACTCTCGCAAACGGCTCCGCCGAGTTATGCAGCGGATCGGCCAGAAACGGAATAAATTATTCACACGATCAGGTTATGAGTAATGCATAAGCAAATTAAATTATGACCAAACTCTGCTGCAATCGCTATAACGTGAAACGATCGCACACTAACGTTGTGTGACTGACGTTCTTTCAACCATCCATCTCCCTTTTTTTCATCTCAGTACCCTTCCGTAGCCTATCGTTCTTTCCTCTGCAACCCCACCCCAAGTAGTTAAACGATATTTGGTGGTTAGCTCTGTCTGTCCACCAACACGACCCACCACACCTTGTACGGAAGAGGCTTAATTTAATAAACTCAACAATTAGAGAACGCGCTACACTTCGGTTCGATCGTGCCGTTCGCAGGCAATGGGTTGTCCAGCGGGATGTTTGGGATGAATCTTCCCAACGCTTCCAGCCATAAAACAGTGCTCCGAAGAACCCACATTAGCGGCGGCCGGAGCAGGTAGCGCAGTGTGGCGAATGCATGATCATTAGGCTACGAAGGCGTGTGAGCGCGGCAACGAACAAAACGCAGCCTGCTGGTCGATAAGCAGTGGGTAGTCAACTGCGACGAGGTGGCCGAGTGGTTAAGGCGTTGGACTGCTAATCCAATGTGCTCTGCACGCGTGGGTTCGAATCCCATCCTCGTCGATAGGAAAAAGTGAAACAACTGAGTTAAATCATTTTTATAGAGAAATTGTGTACATTTGAGTGAATATAAATGCCACTTCACTTTCCCCAATACTTATCTTGCATTAGATCTAAGCCATTTGGACATTAGATCTAAGCAGGATGAAAAAAAAACCAAATTATCAATTCAACACCATGAACAACAGAAAATGAGTCATATCACAATTCCATTATCTTTACTTGGTACTTCGCCAGCTAGTTTATCGTACCAAGCACACTCGCACGGCGCATTTTCCAGACATTTTAACCCCTTTTGTTTTCTCATTATTATGCCTGTGGAGGGTAAATCGTGCAGCAAAAAGAAAATAAAAACATTTGCTTCCACCTAGGCACATATTTGCCAACGTTCAAGATAAACAGACAAACTCTGCTGCACAGTTTTTCTTGACTGTAGTTCGTTACACGCTGTTAATAGGGAAATACCTGGATGTGTTGTGTCTTTTCATGCACTGCTGTTGATTGACCTGTCATCGGGAGGTGTATTTTGAACATGTTGACACGTTGTTTAATTGTTTTAGGATATTTATTGAGCAAGTCAAACAGTTGCCATGGCGACTATGGCGGGAGTTAATAAAAACGAAAAGAAAAAGTCGGTTCGGAATAGCCTCTTACGCAGGAGAATATTTGTAAAAAAAATGTTGTATCAAAATGTCTTTTTCGTATAGTTATTTTAGTATAAAATAAAACAGATAACTGTAGTTATTTAAAATAAACATGATTAATTTCATAGGGTTTCCAAATTTCAAATGTGACTTGGAAGCGGATGTTTTCAAGGTTGCCAACTCGTGGTAACCATGGAAACAATCTCTTTCAAGTCTCTTAGGCATCGCCGTGGTGTTCTGTAGGGTGCGAATATATCACGGAAATTATCCAACATATTAATTAACGCATTTTAATTCTTACCGCCCGTTGATCAGTGATCGAAAACCAATTCATTATCGGCGCCGCGAGTTACGCTACGTATTTTGCTTACGGCAACCGACCCCCGGCATGTGCAGCGGAACGTGATGATTGCCCAAATCCATCCTTATCGCGGAACACCGAAAGGCCACCGAGATTGCCGTGGACGGAGCGTGAACAAGCGCTGGAGCGGCGGAGAAGGAAAGAAAACACCGAAGCCAAATCAACCAAACCAGCGCCCCGTGAGAGCGATCGCTTGCATACAGACACGACCCCGCGCGTCTGTTCTAATCTAATCGTGACCGAGCGAGAGATGTGGAGAGGAATAATGTTTGTTTACTGTTACCTTTTTTTTCTCGAGCTCAGTACAGGAGCTCGCTTTCTCGGCGCCAAAGTGACATCCGCGAATCTGCCACTCGTCCAGGAGCAGTTTGTTTTCACGGTCGTTTAGAAGCAGTGTACCGGGCGGGAGTTTTCTGCAGGGACATGCAACGCCCTAAGCTCCATCAACACGCGGCTGGCGCTGCGGAACGGCCCGGAAAACACCACCATACGTTCGATCTGCTCGACGAGCTGGAGCTTCTGCTCGCCCGGAAGGGACGCGTGCCGGTGCTGCTGGTGACCCTCACCGCCCTTGCGCTGTGTTTTCTCGTGGTCGGCATCCTGATGGCCACCGGCGTGATGTTGGTTACGTTTTTCGTGTTCGTCTGCTTCAGCGACAGTCCGGATGAGTTCGTTGCCGATTCCTTCGGTGTGCTCGGGAGCGCGTAGAGTGCAATGAAGTACGAATAAACAAAGCTATTGCCAACAAAACACACGCACACATCATGCACACGAATATCCTTGTGTCGTCGGGGGGAGTGGTGAGAGGTGGCGCAACGGGTTCGGGAGCTTCACGGTAGCCGCTGTCTGTCGTGATGAGATTAAGTCCAATTGTAGCGGGGTGATGCAACGGGACGGAAATTGAATTTAATCGGTCTGTTTCTGACCATTCCAGCGTCTCTGGGGACCGTTTTTAATCGTTTTCTGTTCCACCAGACGACCCAGTGAGTTGCGGCTTAACGGCACCTACGCGTCTCGGATTGCCAACCCGTAGTCCGGTGACACACTGCGGCTGGGAAGTGTCTATCACCGAACCGAGCAGCGGGAACTGAGCAGTTCTGAGAATATTAATTAAAATAAGCGTAGGCGGCTTTGGCTAGGCCCTTTTGGGGGTGATCTGGTGAAACGTCTGGCATGTGGAGCGCGACGTCGTTTCGTAACCGCCAGGCTAGGCAGAAATTATGCTCGGCCCCAAACAGAACGGGTTGTGGTGGCTAGAAGAAATCTTGGTTCCATTTTTCTCTCCGACCTTTGTTGCTAACTTCATTAAAACCTTTCCGGGGAGCTGGGGAACACAATGTTTGTTTCGTTTCATTCGGCAGTGGTTAATTAACGCATCGTTTATGAGCAGTTGAACATTAATGTAAACAAATTCATATCAGCTGAACTTCGTTTTGTCCGGATCAATTCAATTAAGCATGCGGGGAGAAAAGCGACGACCTATGTTGTTGCTAAAACCGTTGGAAATCACCGACACAACCAGATCTTTTTGATTTCAGTTCCAATAGGAATGGAATTTATTATCTAGCCTGACAACGATCACACACAAAATCGATCTCATTTCTATAATACAGACGGCCTAGCCTTGGTATTGGTTTTAAATTCGCAGTTTCCGCGTTAATGCTTGTTCGTTTGTCCTTAAATGCAGTTCCCCTCACCCAGTGCTACGCTTTCGGGACGAAAAATCGAAAGAATCGCGCCGTATGCCGCCGGAAGTAGCCACCCCACGATTCGACCGGAGCCCGAGCTAAGCGGCGCTGCTCCGCCAACCTCTTATCCGCCACATAGCGGCCCCATTCGACGTTCATCCGTCCGAGGGACACTTCCAATCCGGCCAGCTTCTGCTCCAGCACGACCAGCTTGCGGTTGCTTTCCTCGCCGGCTTTCCGAATCGTTTCGAACTGCGTGTTGCGAAAGTAATAGTTTATCGAGGTCGCCACAATGCCCAGCAGCGCACCGACACCGGACGCGATGATCGACCAGTACTTGACGTTGTTCGCCTGCGTTCGCTCCTTCTCGTGGGAGGTCTTGACCGCGGCCGTCAGATGGGAGAACAGTTCGCGCTCCTCCTGGTCGATTATTTGGAAGATTTGATTCTTTTCCTTCTCCCGCGCAAGCACCTTAAAATGGGACGGTAAAACGGTGGATTACTTTCCATTACACCGCGAGCCGTGTTCAACCAGCCACGTAACCTACATCAAACTCCTGCTTAATTAGCTCCACGTAGCGATGTTCGCCACGCATGGCTTTCTGCAGCTCGATGTGGATGTCCTGCAGCTGTTTGCGCACCAGGGTCAGCTCGAGCAGAATGTGACGCCGGCGTTCCTGCACCAGCTGCAGCTGGTCCTGAATCTCGATCACCTTGTTCTGGGCCACCTTCACCTCGTTCATGCCGCTAAACTCATCGTAGAACGATTGCGCCTCGTACAGTTTGCTTTTGGCCAAATCGATCAGGCTGATGCGACGCAGTGCGACGTCCGTTGTTCGTGCCGTGTGCTTCCGGTCGGCCGTTTGGTTCGCATGCTCTTGTGCGATCGTGTAGTAGTGGTAGGATTCCTTTTCCTGTGGTGCCGAATCGATTTCCTTCACTCGGTCCGCGAGACACCGTATAAGGTAGCGGTTAGTTGCGGGCCTGGGAAGTGTCCAGGCTCGCAGCGTACACGAAACAACTATTTGCGTGGATAACATGGCGCTTTATTGAACAACTAAACCACCCACACTTTGCTGGGAAATAATTAATATTATCACATTGTTCGTTGTTTACAAATTCATTCCGTAATTACACCCTCGCTCTGCCGTCTGTCAAACGCCGGCACATATTCAAAACAATGCGCCCGGTGAAAAACATATCGCACTTCAAATTGACACAAGCAACGAAGCAGCCCTGCTGTTAAAAAAAATATTCACAGTATCATTTATGTTTATTTTTTTTTAGCATTTTATGTTCTTTGTATTACAAAAACAGCAGAGATGTATATTTTCCCTTTGCATAACATATGCAGTCACACATGAATCACTTAATACTTTGTAACAATTGTGTTACAATGCATGGCACGGCACAATAATAATCAGCTTATGCGTATGAAACTCGAAAAGAGTTTGCTTTGCAAAACACGATCACGGATTTTTAGGAAAAAAGTACCGATACAGCCGAACGGGTTGTCTGTACAGGCTGCTACCCCAGGACGTGTTCGGTTGGTTTGGAAACATGTACCCATACAGCCGCCCCGGCTGTCGGTACAGATAACTGCCCCAAGACTCGCCGCTCTGTGCCGGCTTGCGAGATCTTTCCTGCTCCACATAATCGACCAGCGTCTTCATCATCGTGCTCTGCTGTTTCAGGTGGTTCTGCACCTGTGCATCCTTGTAGTGATTGTAGCCCGTGTTCCCGGCAAGTCCGATCAACGCCACGAATGCGGTGAAAAACAGCTTCACCAATCGGATACTGCTGGCCTCTTGCCTCTCTTTAGCGTGCACATCGTTGAGCGCATGGGTAAGCCGCAGCAGCAACATCTGATGTTCGGCGTTCAATATCTTTACCATGCCGTCGAGGCGATGCTTCTCGGAGCTTAGCTGTGGAATGTACACTGTTTAGCAATGTGGTAACGACAACATAATCGGCACGACGAATGCTTACCACGAATTCAGTCTTCATTAGCTCCAAATATTCGCGGTCTTCACGTGTTACGGAGTGCTGGGCAGCTTGAACGGTAGCTAACTGCTTCGCTACCTCCACGATCTCGAACTCGCTCGTGTTACGTTTCTCCAGCAGCACACTCACTTCGTGCTGCACATCGTTCACCCTGGCCTGGGCCTCCTTCACCTCGCTATGGCCCACAAAGTCATCGTAGAAGTGTTTTATACTGTACATAATCTCCTTTCCATGTTCGATGAAACCGACTTTCAACGAAAATCCATCTTCCTTCACTAGAGGGTTAGCAAAGCTTTGGTCATGTTTGTCGTTTGAGTGGTGGTGGCTATCACTGTTCGACCCATTCGGCTGTTGAGTCGCTACACAGCGCACAAATACGATACACATTTGTTTCCCAACATTATTAGACACTGATTTGAGTAGCACCATATTTAAGAGAAGATAAGCATCAGGCCCTTTTCCAACTGATTAATGCTGCACGCAATACACAATTTGTATCCGGCACCAATTTGCGCCGCTTCGAAATTTCCGACGAAATGTACACAAAGCGACTTCAACAATGTCAACGTCTGCTGCCCAGTGAAAAATATACGTATCCAACCAACCCTACACACATTCAAAAAAATGCAAACTGCCAAAAAAGAATCAAGTATTTGCATGCATGCACTCCAGGACGGATCTTCACGAAATGCTGAGATTAGAAGCTTTCACGTTAGCTTTCAAGCATGAAAATTCCCATAGTAAATTTTAAAGTTTAATACAAAAAACTTATTCTAAAATGTTGAATTTTACTTGAGATTAATGAGAATGGCAACCAATGTTAGGATTTTAAGTAGAATCTATTTACTCAGTCAAGCCATCTTTTAGTTTTAGCGAGACATTTCCAAAAGGCTTTCTTTTGAGTACAAAGAAGAGTAGTAGATTAGCATAATTTATTCATTAAAGTTAGTGGTGGAAGTAGAAAAAAGTCATCATACCACCGTGTTACAAAAGGAAACAACACTACACCATTTGGATGTGTCGGTTTTGCGCTATTAGCCTTTTTATAAGACATAGTATTCGGTAGTTTATATCGGTCTATATAACATCCTCCACGTTACGACCATTGTAACCATATCGTACCATCCAGCTACCCCAACGGTGTGCACGACTGTGAATTATTTATTTATACGATTCACTAGACAGGCTTATGATTTGGTTTATGAATTGATTCATCATTTCCTAGCGGTGTTGCAGCAATTGTAATAATTCGTTCGATTCCTTTTTCTCTACATTTTGATTCATGCACCTTATGAGAGCTATGTATGGTGTGTATATTTATGCACGCAATTATGCTGTGCTTAACGATAACGATCTCGTATCCGAATTTCGCTATAATATTGTACACGTGCATCATCATCATCATCGTGCTATTGTATCACTATCATTCTTTACTATCTCTCTCGCGCTGTCTCGTTCGTTCTCAAGAAAATTTCAACCTCCAGAGTAGCATGGTTATCCGCAGAAAGTTATCATTACATGTCTCTTGTACCATGTTTAACCACAACGGCACACATACAACACTCAACCATACTGGCACGAAGTAAAGTGTGTTCCAATTTCAATTGAACATTTGTTTATCTATGCCTGCACTGCAAACAGCGAACCTGCTCCACTATAGCACACCCAAGAAAGGCAGTTAGGGGCTATCGTGTGGACAAAATCTCCACCGGCTAGCGCACCACCACTATCTACTATTCCATCCATCCGTAACCACCGGTTCCCATCCAGCATCCCACTATCTCAAAATGGCGTCCACGCGCATAACACAACTGCCGCAAGTAACACAAAACCAATTCATTATCATTCACCATTATCATGGGATTACTGTATAGTGAGGTTTCTTTTATTTGCTGGAGTGGGAAGGGAGGGATAAAGGGGAAAGTTCGCTTACACATCTAAATCCATTAAAAACTAAAAGCAGACAAAGCAGAACCAGGGACGATAACTTTCGGGACTGTCTCGCTACAACCGTATCCTGCTGCCATGATGGCGCAACAGCCCCTCCCGTATATATCCTCTCTCGGACTCTCGCGCTCTCGTCATCGCTATCACACGGTTTCGAATCATTATCAGCATAACGTGCACCAGGGCCTGACGACCCAGGTGGAGGGAGGGGGCGGCACATTCACCAAACCACTGGATTCTCTCTCTTTTTCTCCTGATCGTTTGAAATTGGTTCCACTCCACCTTATCCTACACACACCCTTTTACACTCCGCTGATCTCTTCGTTTTGCGTCTACTTAAACATAAGCACTTTGAACCTCAACTTTTTTCTTTTTGCGCACACTCCACCCTGTGTCCTTGCTGCCGCGCGGCGTGATATGCTGCACTAAACGTGCCGTAAATGGTACCCAAAACATAAACAGTATTAATCAAATTTCGGCTGCCTCGTTAGAAGAAAATCGTTTAAAAATCGTAAACAAAATAAAACATTGTAGGTGATGCTAATTTGAAGTAATAGTACTCTCGTTCTCGTGCAAAGATGTTCATTCGTTTGTTGATTATCATCTTTTTTGTTGCATTATCTAACTACCGAAACATAAACGTGGACCAAAATAAAATATCGCCTTCTACGTTCCGCGTCTACCTAGCACATCATCTCTCTCAATGGCGCGCAAGCGTAACGCGTACTCTACCTGTTGTGCAGCACACCGAAAATCCCGCGGGACACACAACACAAGGCACGACATCGTTTCGAGGAGAAGAGTTCAAACTTGAAATTGAAGAAACAGACGCACGTCCACATTCCTCTCCACTATCTTCACACCGTAACGCATCCTCATATCTCCTTCTTCCGATTGTCTTCC